>JAQMYL010000020.1:8708676-8718722 GCA_030014365.1 Clarias pachynema
ACACATATGGAATTAGGTAATTACGTAACAACAACAAAAACAACAGTTAGTTGTTATTTTAAGACACAGAGGTCATATTCTTGAAAAAAATTTTTAAAAGAACTTCTATTTCTAAAAACTTTATATATTGTTGAACAGTAAGATGTTGGTTATCAAACCCTGTTTTGGAACAACCTCTACAGGATGTCACCTGTACAAATGACATCCTTTTCATTGCATTACAGGATTTTGGTCAACACCATCAGACATTAAAATATATATTTAAATTATATTTATTTTGTTGAAACATGTTTTGTCTAATAATCAAGTTATTTTTTTTGTAACTGTCATAATTATTTAAAAATTCAATGCAGCACCTTTTTATTACAATTTAATTAGGATAAAAACTGGCTTCCTACCATCCTTTTTACCTAAAAACAGTAAAGTAGGGGCCTCCGAATGGCGCAGTGGTAAAGTGCTCCCCCTATCATTCGTTGATCGCGAGTTCGATACTTTAGCACCCTACCAGTCTCCATAATTTGGATGCTAACCTCCAGCTAATTGTATTTCAAATCTGTGGTAGACCCTGTAACTCAAAATATAATTTTATAATTGAAGCCAAGCACAAAGATTACTATAGACTTCATGCTTTATGCCCACATATAATAACATATACTAGCACTAGAGAACTAACTAAAGACAAACAATTCACTTCCAACCTACAGTACCGTTATCCCTCAAGGTGCTTTGTTTTCTGTGTCTTTAAGACAGCTATATTTACAGTAGATGACCTATATTCTGATATAAAAAGTGGAGCAATGTGCAATGTGCTTCAAACACCTGTTTAGGACACTGTGCAAGATAAATAACAGCATCTGACTGTTCATAGCTGTCAAAATGATTTCAATTTAATGACTAGCCACAGAGTTTGCAAACAGATTAGTAAGGTGAACACTAGCATCAGTGTATTTACTGTACATTGGTGGATGTTATTATATAATATTACATGAACTGTCCCGGGGACATAAAATATTAGAATGAAAATTGTGCTTACTGGTTGTTGCTTTGCCATCAGAGCCATATAATTGGAATGGTCCCATCCATCAACAGTATTTTTATATCACTTAACCAATATAATACCTGGTATGAACAGGAAAGTTGGAGAAAAAAATCTCCTCCTTTTGAATTTGTGTTAACTGTCACATCTTTCACTCCAATAATTCTGATCAGTAACTACAGCCACTTTAACATGGCTGGGTGGCGCCAACATGCTAAAAAGATAATGAAGGGGACTAACCTATAAAAAGTGACTTGCTGGGGCCAAACTGCCATAAACTGATGGGGTGGGTCTAATCTGAGGTAAAGTCTGCAAGTAGATTTTAAAAATGTTTGTTTCTGTCATGTCAAAGTGAAATTAAGTCCAAAATGCTCTGTTACAGTTTAGACTCCTTAAACTAACCTTACAGAAGAAGGAGTCAATACAAATGATATTAATTATAGAGGGGTCGTCAATCTTATATGCAAAGGGCCAGTGTAACTGGAGGATTTTATTGCAGTCAGAAAGAGAAGAAATGCCTAATAATTGATTGAAGACAAGACAGTCTGATTAAACTAGTTGCATCTCCATGATTGGTTGGAATTAATACCTGCACCTTTAGCAGCCGTTTGCGTATAAGATTGAAGACGACTGTAATAACAGGCAATGCACTGTATGGTGCAACAATGTGCTCTATATTGCTGTACAGCCAGTATAATAACTATACCCAATATCAGTCTTGAAAAAAGCAGGATCATACTAGTTTATGTATTTCATACAACAATTCTTTTTTAATACTGGTATCTCATCCAATCATACCACTTTTTCATAATTTAAAGATATTGTTATATTGTTTACGAGCGTTTTTTTTTTTCCCTCTAGGCCAAAAAGTCATCTCAACATAAAACTATTAATATTGTAATAATTACAATATTACATATCAGTACAATATAATAATACAATATATATATATATATATATATATATATTTTTTCCCCCCCCCCTTATTTATTACTTTTTTTCTTTCTGCTGGATAACAACTGTGAGCAACTGTAACCAAGAATAAGCAAATTCCCTCTGAGATTAATAAAGTTCTTTGAATCTTTGAATTAATCAATCAAATGATACATGGTATTAAAACTGAAGTATTGAAAATGTATTGAGTCCACTTGCATACAAATGGCTGATCTACTATATAATAATGATTTGGTCATATTAATGATATATTCTTTTTTTATGGATTCTGCCCTATTATGTTATTACATTTTTAAATATAAAAGTCCTGCTGTAAAGAAATTGCGGCTTTATAATGATGGCGATTAATTTAAGAATCATAAACTGTCCAAAGCGCTTAGTTTCGTACCAATATGGATCACTGAGTAAAACAATATAGATTAGGGATTTTAATATACATGTTACAGTTGCTTTTTTATGAAAATATATTTCCTGGGGCAACTAGAGACAACATAGCTAAATTCCCAACTACAGACAGAGCAGACAGGATGTAAAATTCTCTTTTTAGATCTCAAAAAGATGCAAAGAGTGATAAAGTGAGCAAACAGAGTAAGCCAAGAATTTGTAATTGGCACGGCATGGGTCATTTGTAGCACGCTGACTTCAACTGATACATGCTGCCTCTATACCAGACCCGCTAATGAGAATCTTAGCAAACTTGAAATAACTCTTTCACAGCTTTTTTCTTTTTCTTTTTCTAAAGCCTCGTTCTCGTTCTTTTAGACATCATCCATTTTCTGATAATCTTTCTCTCACCTGTATTCATATTATTTGTCGCTTGGTTGTGGGTTCAGATGTTTGAGGTTCTGATAAATAATACATTACATCCAACTGAACAGCCAGATTTAATAACTCATTTGCTGTTATAATAACCTCCATTCTTTAGGGAAGGCTTTCCCTTAGACTTTAGAGCATAGCTGTGGGCAATTGACCGCAATAGTATTAGTGAAGTCAGGCACTCAGTTTGGGCAAAAAGACGTGATGCATGTTGACGTTCCAATTTATCCAAATGATGAGTTCAGTGGAGTTGAGATTAGGGTTTGGGCCTCTTAGTTCCAGTAAAGGGAACATAATGATACAGCATATAAAGTCATCCTGTACAATTGTGTGATTCCAAGTTTGTGGCAACAGTTCAGGGAGAAAGAACATATGGATGTTAAAGTCAAAAGTGGCAGCTTGGTGAAGTTTGGGCTTTAACCATCAAACTTCTGATAAGTAACCCAAGGCCTACACAGACCCCAAATTCATCTCTACATCAATAGATAAGAGATATATTTTCTATCAATTATTTATTAGTGCCTTACTGTAGTGTAGTATATCATGTGTGACCAATATTTTATTGTAGGGTTCATGTATAAATCTTATTCTACTTAAGAAAAAAACTGTTTCTGCATTTTACAAGTCTATTTTAAAGAGTAATCTCTTTATAAATACAATAAAGGCAAAAAAGGAATTGTTTCCATAAACTGTGCAAAGCTGTAATAAAGAGTGGATCCCCAAATTATTAAAACAAGTCAGAATATGGTAATATATTAGCAAATGGCAGAAATTGATTTTTTTTTGGCACAATGTCATTAAGAAATTATGTCCATTTTCCTCAAACATAAATTCTGTGGCCATATTTATTTAATGCGTGGTTTGGACAAAATTGAAAACCATTTTAAAATGAAAAAGCAGGATATTGATGACGGAAAAGTTATATCAACTTAAGACTTTTTTTGATTAAATCAAGAACAGCATCTGCTAAGCCAAGTGTAAAATATGTATATGTATACTGTATGCACCTGTAATTTTTTGCTTGCTAGCATAAACACTGGTTAGTTAGGTCAACCTGCCCTCTAAACCTATTTATATTGTCACAGACTCTTTTACAATAACACTTAAAGCTAAAGTCATGGCGCTGTTTTAACATTGTAGTATTTCAGCATGTATTTCACATATTTCATAATGTTGAAACGGTGCCACCTTTCCTTTCAAATGTAAAATCAGTTTCTTCAGATGAATGATTTTGAATGCATGGAATATACAATATGTGAGGTAAATTAGCTAGGCATGATAATTTACATTAAAAATGTAATTACAATTAGCTAGGGTAAATGAGTCACCTATATATAAATATAGATAAATATGTTTACACACATTGGCTTCAGTATTTATTAGGGAAATCTAATTAATCTGTGTAATTCACTTGAATGAGTGATTAGGCAGTTTGTTAATGGAATATTCAATAATTCAGTAATTACTCCCTGCATTGTTTAGTTAATTATTTACAATGCAAATATTTTATTTAATAACCCATATTTTAATATGTTTATTTATTTGGTCAAGTTCAGTACATCTCTCTTTCAAAGCAGATCTGGTCCATAAGACATCTTTACCACTACATAAAACATTGAAACAGAACGGTACAGTTTTGTTCATGGAAGACACAAACACTTCAACCTTCGCAACAGAAAGCCACAGACTCTACACTAAAGTTACACAAAAGGACAAACTATATGAAATGTATTTGCAAGGGTATAGTCGTGGGCCCTTAATTATAATTCCATATATTAGTAACCCTACACATTCTGATCACCAAAGCTGAGGTACAAACTACATACAGTACATTTGAAAGATTCCACCACAGTGACAAGTGAAATAAAAATACTAATTTTAATGATTAATAATAGTTAATTACCGGCCTAAATCACCTTACTTTCCATGAATGCACAACTGGTATACTTTTAGTCCAGTACAGATCAAAAGTCCACTGTCATGAAAATTACAAATTGTTCAAATGCACTTACCTCAATCTTAGAGCAGGTTATCTTATAACTCATTTTTTGGCCCAAGGCAGCTTTACCCTAAAAGAGAGAAGACAAAGTGAAATATGATGGTTTATTAATTAGCAGTTAAATATGAAATCATATCTGTCAGGGAGAAAAAAATACTAAATATGTAGAGTTTCATGGCGCAGGCGGGCCAGATACAGGGGTTGGTTGGTGGCTAAGGTGCTGGAATACTTCAGAAGGTTACGGATTTAAACCCCAGCTCCACTAATCTGCCTCTGTTGGGCCCTTCAGCAAAACCGTTAACCGGTCAACCCTCAACTGGCCAAACATGTAAGGAGATAAATATAAGTACCTCTGGATAAGGGTGTCCGCCAAATGCCGTAAATGTTGTTGAGTGATTATGAATTATAGAACACACAAATGTGTTCATTTCTAAATAATGTCCAATCAGCTGAATTTGCCACAGGTGGAGTCTACTCAAGTTCTAGAGACACTGGAAGATAATCAAAGAAACAGGATGCACCTCAGTTCAATTTGAAGTGCCTTAAGCCGGTTTTTACACTCTGCAATTCCAACAGTCTTTTACAATAATTACTCGTCACACAGTATTTCATAAAAGATCACGTAGCTCTTCAGCTTTAAAGCATGCACTTGTTTCACTCTGTCATGATAGTGAATAAACTAGACAAACAGAATGTTTGCATACTAATTAACTAGCTACATACCTGGAAGCTGAAATTTATCTACTCTTCTTTTAAATTCTCCATGGTTTTATTATTACATTTTGTCATTACCACTAGAGTATATATAGCTGTCCTGTGAGCTTTGGGAAATCATATGCTGTCCTCCTATTTGAGTCTTGCAGCTGCGGTATTATAACTTTTATTTCTATTAAAACTTCTTGACACTGCAAGAACATTGTCGTCAGCTAAATTTGGTCATTGTGGCACTAAATTGGCTGCTGGTGAGCAAAACCACCAATCTCAGCTCATGACCAAGGAGTATCCTTGGCAATGTGCATTTCTGCCTGTGAGAAATAAAATCTGATACAAATAGTACAGTGTAAAGCCAATCTAAATGATAAATTTAAGTGTTAATTTTTCAGAATTTTGCAAAAAAATTTAAAGATTGTTCTTGTGTGTAGCCTGGCGGGAAATCAATTTAAATCACATTACCTTAAATGTGTACAGTACTTGTGAAAATTTTTTAAAATAAATAAATAGGTCTAAATAATTTCCTAAGATTTTTCATAAAAACCTAGCCTTTGTATGTCATTAGAGACTAATATTACAAATATCATTTAAAATATTACATAACATTCTAAAAATAATAAAGCAAATCACACAAACTGATTTAACTACCCAGTGAATAGTAAGCTGCTTGCTTTCTTCTGCTGTGTCTTTAATGAGCAAATAATCTGCAACGTATTTGCTACTGTTAATTTATAGCCTCTTGTTTATCATTGGCAAATCTGCTTAAAAACTAAGCCAACTGATACAGATACCAAAATTAAGGAGCTAAAAACTCCAGGCTTCTTCATAAACCATATTTATAGCCATACCACATGGGAAGATTTTCATGCTGGAAAAACACCCTAAAGTTATGCTCATGTGCTTCGGCAGAGTAACCAGTGATTTGTAATTGGAGAATTTACTGTAACTACTTAAAGATAACATACATTAGAATTTGTAACTGTCACGAACATATAACTGACATATTACTACACAAAAAGGTCTTTTTATAATTACTGTACTACTAAATCCCAAAATTATACTAGGAGTATGTTTAGTAAGCTTTAGGAAATACATTTTTGTTCACAGAATATAAATGCTTCAGTAAACTTTGGATGGCCTAAAAAACAGTTGTCCAGTCTCATTAGCAGAGGGCTGATGTGGCTGCAGAACCTGACTGAACATATTTAATCAATTAGTCTCGGTCTTCAAAAAGCTGATGAGCTGTACTGTGGCTTCTGCTTGGATGGAATAAAAACCCTACAGCCACAATGGATAAATGGATAAATTTGGACACCCCTTGCCCAGAATTATCTTTCAGAGCTGTAAGTGGCTCTTTATACCTTTGGCCCTGCACACTAATGTGTGTTTCCCACTCTTACACATCTGATACAGCTCATCTGCTCAATTACACACCTGGGTGTTGTCAATTGTGTTAGAGTAGGGGTTGCAAAAGTATTTCAAATCGTAGCTCAGATTGGTTAAAATTTTCCAACAAAGGAGCCGCACAAACACATCCAATAGCTAATCATTAATAATGTTCGCTTTATTCATTTTTAAAGGTTTCCTCATATTTCAGTTACTGTATAGTTCAGTGACTAACTACAACAGACAATATGTATTGCTAATATTTTGTAGTAATGTACCATCATACTAATAAAAGCAATGCAAATAAATTGATAGAACTTCTTGTACATATTGGTTACAAACATATATGTTGGTCTGTCCATAACTGTCCAGTGTACTGGTCATGCTTTATACAATGATTGATTTGGTAGTGCTTCTAATATTACATACTTTAAGCACAGCCACTTGCTGGGAGCAAATTAAGGAAATGAGTTTCTACTTTATTTCCCAAAAGAAACATACAGTTGTCCATTCCTCCTGCCTCACAGTGCACCTTCCACTTTATTGACAGACATTTTTTTCAAAGATTTGCACAAAGCTAAACTGCAAATGCACACTGAAATGATGCCAAATAATGGCAAGACATGACCTGTAACAGACAAATTACTCACTATATCTAGATGTCAATAAAAGCTAAAAAGTGACAACAAATAGATCAATCAGAAACTGTAAATGGTTTGCGCAAACATAAATACCAACTATACTATATGTGTAAAATGTCAATTTTATCTAATTATGTCCTCATTATGGCATAATTGGTGATCTTTAATAAAGCGATAGTAAAACAGGCTTATGCAAATTTAATGCCTGGCTTTTACGGATATTAATTTGAGCACACAATCGCTGGTGAAGATGCAACTTAATGCAGATCTATTTGCATTGCCCCATATATGACACATCTTTAGCTAGAAATTCCCTAAAGTACATATTGATTAAGGCAAACACGCAAAACAAACAACACATGCTATTTTGGTCACACTGGAGACACCGTCTTCTGTGAAACCTATTACTGAATCAGCTTTCTGGATGACTTCAAGCTTGAATGTCTTTTTATACACAATCCTTTGTAAAATCTGGGCCTGCAAGCGTAACTAGGCGTAGAAATGTTTCAGCAACACCTCCATATTAAAGCCTATGGCAACAAATTAGGGTGGCCCAAGGTTATAAAAATATATACTATACTTATTTAGACTCCCCACATCCTGTCAGGTTAATCCATTTTCATTCTCAATTAAATGCATTAAAAATGTAATTATATTTGATGGTGTTTGTTTGCTCTATTGCTGTGATACGTGAGATATGTGCTCAGTGGTCAAAAAGCTGGTCTCTTTGCTAAAATGGTGATAAGTTGAAACAATTAAATGCACTGGGAGACAAAAGTAATAAGTTTTTAATTGTGTTTAATTATACAAACAACATTAAATGCGACAAGATTACAGATGGTGATTGTATTTGCCTGCACAAAGCGGTTCCCAGCACAACCAGTGACCGCAGCCTGACATAAGGCCGGTGAATTCTGTGAAATAAGACCCTGACCTTCATCATGTCCCAGTGGTACTATCAAAAGCCTTTGGGCCAATAGCCTGAAGCATGGATGGAGTAAAGAAAGATGAGAGACATAAACAGAAGCTAGAAGTCAGGAGAAGCAAGAAGTCTACCGACTGTCAGAAAGCACTAAGTGAGCAGAGTACTTATGGGACCAGAGCTGAGTGACATATGAGGCATTATTTATAGCCAACAGATCAGGCAGAACTGATATTAATATACTGGCATAACTTAGAAACCTGAATGCGTGTCTAGACTTTGACTGAGTCATGAAAATCAGCATCCATTTACACAATGAACAAAACAATAAAAGCCAATTTAGGTCTTTAATCTGGCCATGCATATATTATCATTATACATATTTTTTTATTGGCTAATATAAAAATATGTAGATTTTTAGAATGAACTACCACAAAAAAGTGTGGGTCGTTATAAGTCATCTGAATATTTAGGGTTTCCGAGTTATTAGTATTGCAAAGGTTAGAACACCGTCAATTAACAAATATGTTGTGACTTCTTGCAGCAAAAACTAGGGGTATAATGGTATGAAAAATTACTGTTAATATATTTTCTGGGGGAAAAAATATTATTTATTATGAGTTTAACTCGTAAACAGGTAATCTTCTAAACAATGGCAAACTGGACAAAAAGGCACTTACCTTTCTGTCTTAGAAAAAAAAAGAAATGTCTAGGTAGAGTATGTACAGTAGATGCACATACTGTACTGTATGATGTACAAGAATAGTAACATCATTATTTACAGCATGAAGTGCAAACATTTTTTAACTAAATGATATTTAAAGGATATTTTAAAATCAGTATTTGCACTACTGTATATGCAAATAATAAATAAAGCTTTGTCATATTTCTAAGAAGGTTTTCAAATCAGACCTTTCAATACAGTCAAACAGGAAACACCATTGTAGGCTTGGATTTTTTTTTCTTTCTTCCTTTCCAGGTCAACAAATTTTATATATATATTTGTGCTGAAATCTGTTGGATTTTTCCTGAAAATGTCCTGAATCACCACGCTATTTCCCATTTCATATTTATATCAAGTTGTGTACGTATATGCATCCTGCCAAAGGCAACAATACTACTTAAAATAAGAATTATTTAAAACATGTAAACAGCAATAAGCATGATTATTTATTTCACTGTTTAATATTAAACCTCAGTAATATATTTTTAAATTATGCTTATGTTAAAAAGTGAAGTATGTTTTCAAGTGAAGTACAGAACTTGCTTTTGTTTGACACTGAATGTATTTATACAGTCATTTCTGTCTATTCTTTTTGACTTAATATCTTCTGCAAAGTTCACATGATTTGTTGAAAGGTAAATACTCTGTCCATTTGATGTTACCTTTGGAAGGCTGACAAACTGCTCTATATCTCTAAATGCAGACATAAAGAAATGTATTGTTGTCTGGAATATACAGATATATATATACAAAAGGGATTCCAAAAAAGTTGGGACACTTAACAATTGTGAATAAAAACTGAATGCAATGATGTGGAGATGGCAAATGTCAATATTTTATTCAGAATAGAACATAAA
>JAQMYL010000020.1:8893772-8905157 GCA_030014365.1 Clarias pachynema
TACCGCAGATCATTTTATCAACTTGTAATATATTCATTTTGTGAGTATATTAACATGTGCTTTCTCAACATTTTAAATTTTTGAGGGGGCGCTGCCCCCTCTTGCCCCCCCGTAGAGCCCCGTAAAGCTTCTATGAGAGACCTCTGTTTCACTCCAAAAAAAAAAAAAACCTACTGGAATTCTGTGGAAGTCTGTGTTTACTTCTGTTTACAGTGTGCCTAATAACCCACATTTCCCATGATTATGTTGTGTTCATCTGTTGCAATTTTACTCTTGTCTTGCCGTGTTATTATTTGGTACAGTATGTATCAGCCTTGACAATATTGTGGATACCTGGTACATACTGTCTATTTCATCATAACCTATTATAAAAGTAAAATAAATTATATAATTCTTCTGCTATTATATCCAGAGAAACACAAATAGTGGAAGATTTTCTTCTTGCGTTTCAGATTTGGAATGAAGTGGTTACTGAGGATAAATGATTGACTGATTGTTGAAAAACCAGTTTGAAATCAAACTGCAGTTAAAATGCTCATTAATTTCTTGCAAACTCAGCACAAAAATTAATGATTCATGCTCAGCTATTTTTGCCTATTCATGCCAAGCTGCTTAATTTGCTTATACTTAAGTCTTGCAAAATCATATAAAAACTAGCATTCATGGAGAATTTGATGCATTTAACTGTTGAGCACACATACCATTTCTTAAAATGGAGATAAAACTAAATTGATAATCAGAATGAAAAAAATGCCTTAAGCTTGTACCCAAAATCAAAGGGTGTAGTAGCTGTAATAAAACCATGTACGTTTACATTTCAACAGTTAATTTATTTTTGTGTTATAGTCATTATGTAGCATAATATATAGCGCTAGTTGGTATATAAAAGCAATGCACATTATCCAAAAGAAACCTCTTCACATTACAATGCATTTAACACATTTTTGCGCATACTGTTAACTTTTATTGATAAGCACTTCCAAACAACCATTTATTTTTATTTATTTTTTTTATACATCTCTATTGTGGGCCTCTGAACTTTCCAAAAAAGAGAATGCTTTTAGTAGGGTCTGATAAAGAATAGGAAGGGGTGGTCTGCCATAAAGTGCTTCTGTTGTGTCTTGCACCCCACACCCACTACAACTTTAGCTTCTGCTGCCTACAGTATGTGCCATAATAATTAACCTCGACACTGTCACATTGTACGTCACTGACAAAAAAAAAAAAAAGGCCTTCATGTCTGTCAGATCTGCAGCAACGGCCTGGAACAGTTTTTTTTAAATCAGTTGTTTTTGAAAATTAGTGGCAGCACCAAGAGTGGTCAGCTATGACATAACAACTTAATAAACACAGTCTGGAGTTAATGTCACAATGTCACTCTTTTTTCCCTCAAAAAAAAAATCTAAATCTTCATAAATAATATTAATGTCGCTTTTACAAAAGCTGCACTACCCGAGACAATGATTAAAATACGGCTCCATACTGGAGGAGCATGAAGTTGCTGTGGTGTTGGAGGGGACAGTATACCTTGTTGGCCTGTGAATATGCAGCAGCTTTGGGAGTGGTATTTGGTCAGGTCTGTACTCTGTAAATTGAATTCCAAAAGGACTGTTCATCTTTGGTATTTAAAAAAAAGTTATCTATACATATACTGTAAACACATCAAGACGGTTTTTGGAATTTTTGTCTGTCTGTCTGTCTGTTTGTCTGTCTGTTTGTTTGTTTAATGGGGTTTTCATAGCCAAGATTTTTGGCCAAGCTTGAGGTAATACATAGGCTTTGTGTCATTGCAATCGGCCCATAGTAAGCGAAGATATGGTCATTTAAATTTTAAATGGAAACCACCCTAATATCATTAAAAAAAAAATCAACCTTGTGAAAAAAATCCACGCACTTCATGGTAACGCATACTGTAAAAATTGTAGTTCAATCCAAAATTCAACAGAAGGCATTGTACATGTTTTAAAACACACTTACTGTATAAGTGTGCAGTTACTGTACAGTAAATTCCACGTGAATGAACTCACAAGCACATCTAGTATCTACTGTATATAAATAAAAAAAAGGTATATTGGTCATCACATCTGTACATTGGAGGATCTGAAACCAGTCTCAGAAAAATTACTCTATGTTTCTATGTCTGTCTGTCTGTATGTACAGTATGTCTGTCCAGCCATATTACGTCATCTAGCAGGATTTTTTGTTTTCACTCATTCAGCGTTTTTGCCTAGAGGTGGGGGTCACTATACGCATGACTCAACAGACCCAATCAACGCGATAATTTACCGTGTATATACAGAATATGAGGAAGACACAGAAATCACTATAATGCACCTACAAGCCGGCACGATTCTCAATACACACACACACACAACAACGTGACCCATCATGGCTTACTCCAAAAAAAGGGGACATACACTAGGAACAATACTGAACTGAAACTTGTGTTTAAATTCAAATAAAAATGTTGAGTAGAAGTGAAGTTATGAGTAGTTTTGTGCTAGATTATGAACCACAAAGATTTAACAGCGTACTGTGGGTGCGTCTTAAATCGACCGCTGAATCCTTTGCAGTTCTTAGATATCTGCCTGAAATTTAACTTGGACTATAAGTAAAATCAAAATGTTAAGTAAAAGCAATCTTGTGAACAATGTTATCTACTGTACATGTGGTGAATTTAATAATGTACTTTAAAATAAGCTACTAATAAGCTAATTGTTCAATGTAAACAAACACCTGCAACAATAGTAATTAGAAAAGCTAAACTGAATATTTTTACTGGGGTTAGTTAATATTTTCACTGCTGAAATAACAGTGCTGAAGAGGTATTAGTGAATTTTAACACGCTGGAGTTGTTAAGACAAAACTTAACCTTTATACGATCTACTTTTTTTATTTTTCGTCTGTGATTCGCTCTTCTGTGAAGCTTGAACAGGGCTGAAGACAAAAGAAGTACAACTTAGCGTAAACAAGATGAGATAAGATACTCAACCTTACAAAGATATACTTTTAGGATACTAATGCTAGTTGTAATATAAAAGCATCAGTAAGATACTGATAAGCATCTGGTTTTCTCCAGGTATTGTACTGACCCTTAAGCAAAATCAAACCTTCTCCTGTTTTATGCAAAATCACTGTTTTAACTTTGACTAGTTTTGTATGACTAAAGTTTTAATTATTGGGGTATTGTTAGGACAACTTATAGAAAACCAGTCACTTGAACAACATTGAAACTACATCAATAGGCTATAATAGGAGACAACCTACTTATTTGAATAGTTGTCTACTACAAGTCAAACCTAGAAAAAATATAATATATCAAGCCCACAGTACTACATGAGCTGAAGTTGAGTCATCTTAAGATTTTGAACTGGGTACATGTTGTGTCAATTAAACAGCAATATTTTGTTTGGCCAGTCCATTTCTCTAAAAGTTGAGTAAACCTGAAAAAAAGCTGTGCAACTTGTAACGAATAATTTTTTTACATTAAGGCATTAATTTATTTATTTTTACAATGTAGCTATAATGCGGTCATTCTTCTACACAAGTTGTTCATGGTTTGTACAGTAGATCTCTATGTTGGGCCTCTGAACTTCCCAAAAAAGAGAATACTTTTAGTAGGGTTATGTCTGATGAAGAACAGGAAGGGATGGTCTGCTATAAAGTGCTCCTCTGGTCTCAAGCACATTGCAGTCACTAATAATGCTGTGGCTGCTGCCGCCTCTGTGCCTTCCTCGTTAACCTCGACAAAAGCTTTGTGGGTCACAGACGACACAAAAAGGCCCCCTTGGCGGCTCATGCCTGTCAGATCTGCAGCACCGGCCTGGAACAAAGAGCTCATTCCCATCTTACTCAGGATACCTGTTAAAGAGTACTGCTCTTCCAGCTTAAATTTGGGCAGATGGACAACAATATCAATCCATCTTTCCATCTTCTCTGGATTTGTCCACTCTGTCAGCTTGTCCACTGTTAGTTCACTCTCAAGCTGTTAAGCAACAAACACACAGACACTGTCAGGCTCTAGTGAGACAAGGATAATACAATTTTAGTATTATACAATTCCTGGAGAAATTGTGAGCTAGGGGTGCAATGGCAGAAGACCCGGCTCTTACTTATGCATAAGGCAGGTGAACTGGTTCTTCATTTTGATATAGTTTTTTGGGGTGTGTGTTTAACAAAGAATTTTTCAAGGTGTTTAGCATAACATATCTAATTTTCCAATTGGACCAAAAAAAGTTTGCCTGTCCAAAACAGTAATCAAAGGGGTAGCCTCAGGGAGGGTGAATAATGAATTGGAATGGGAAAAATGCTTGAACAGGTTAGCCTTTTGTTTATCTGTAGATCATTATAAATTAGAAGGACACAAAAATTTTTAAGCAGTGTGTGCTGACCTTCTGAAGTGGGTCTGAGCCATCCACAGATTCTTTAGGCAAAAGCACCACCATGCTGAGTGCCTCCTCCACATACGGCAAATCCAGTACCTGCAGCTTGTACTCATCAATGTAGTTGTAGAGGAATTCCTCCTTCTGGTACATCATCTGCACTGGTGTTGTCTCATTCTAATAATTATCCAGAAACATTATTGAGCAATACAAATACTATACAGTTAAACTGTATTATGAAGACTAAGGTAGTATTATGTGAATGTGTATTGTGTGACTTCAACCTGGTTTATCTTGAAGGGCATCTCTTTAGTGTCTTCAGTATTAAACACATGCTTCCATTTTCCCTTGAAATAAACTGCATTCACCAGGGCAAGTCGAGTCATTGCTGTGATCGTCCCTGGCTGCAAAATATCTTTGATTTTACCTGAAACCAAAAGCAAGACAATATTTAAGACCTGAACAAGACCTGAACCTTTCTCTTGTGAATTTTATGAAACAACATTGACGTGTCTAAAAATATTTGATTCTCACCCTCAGTCTTCTCTTCTACCCACTGGTTGATGAGCTTCCGTGACTCTTCTGATGATCCAATAAAGTCTACTGCCTGCATGTAAGCTTGGTACAACTTCTGAGTTGAGTCCACATATTCCTGAAACAAAGCCACAACAGACTCAGGACACTGTCATCCAAGCAAAAGGTCACTTTGTTGAAGAATCTAAAATATAGAACATTTTGCTTTGTTTACACTTTAACTTAATATATAATTCCATGTCTATGTAATATTTCATAGTATTGATCCCTTCAGTATTGTCACCTTAAAATGTGTCCAAACACTTAACTGGCATTGTGCGTGCTTGCACATGCCAGACTCTAGGTCTGGCTTGGAAGATGATTTAAATAGAAATGCAGGAAACCTTTTATGCTGAACAATGTAGCAATGCACAACTAAAACACAAAACTAAGTTATGTATTGGGGTTACAGTTAACAACATCTAGAATCTGATCAAAGATAATAATTATATTTTGTAACAAAACAAAACCAAAGAAAAGGGACAGTAGTGGAAGGCTTACAGATAGGAAATTGAAAGTCTTCTCTCCATAAAGCCTGTTGGCCAGTCGGAGGATGTTGGAGGCTTTAGGGCTGTTAATGGCAGAGTTGAGGCTCTTGAAATTGGTGTGAACATCAGGAACTGAACTGAAGGATAGAACCTGCAATGAGCAACAAAATCATAAAGGAGAGAGTTTATCTATGTGCATTTCCCACAATTACTTCATTCCTTGTAAATACACAGCAGATATTAATAAAAAGGGCAAAAATTACAATGCAATGACAATGAGACAGACTCAAAGACTGAAATGTTTCACATCCATGAATAAAATGTAATAATCAAATGAAAAACACAAACTGAGAAGGATGTCATGTCAAACACTGCCGAAATCTAAAATTTGTTTTCAAGCAATATGTGGGTTTGCACAGTTTTATCTGTGACCGTCTATTGAATTTAAGTTATTATCACAATAATGAACATATTGAACAAGTAAAAATCTTCCAGTGGCCCATGAAATGTTCAGGATTATGTCTTATTACAAAGCATTTAGAATTAGCATTATATATATATAAATATATATATAGTCATGCAATAAGTAAATAAACTGCCATAGTTTTATAATCAAATGTATGCACAAAAATGTTTTGACATTGTTATGTCTATTGTTTGTTTCCTTTTTTTCCTGATTAGAACATACTGTTGCATGTTCTCCCCGTGCTTGGTGGGTTTCCTCCGGGTACTCCAGTTTCCTCCCACAGTCCAAAAGCATGCAGATTAGGCTAGTTGGTGTTCCCAAATTGCCCGTAGTGTGTGAGTGTATGTGTGTGTTCCCTGTGATGGATTGGCACCCTGTCCAGGGTGTACCCCGCCTCGTGCCCTAAGCCTCTTGGGATAAGCTCCAGGTCCCTGAATACAGGATAAACCGGTATAGAAGATGAGTGAGTAAATGGAACATACTGTACCAGTTATTCCCTTCACTGGTCCTTTATAGTATTAATAATGTATTAATAGCTATACTTTAAACATTAAACAAATTCTGGTGCAAACAATTTTTCCTTAAAATTATGACTGCTAGTTTATGTTCTTGCATGTCTGTGTATCCAGAATTCTAGCCCTGGTTTTATGTATTTAGGATAAACTCTCATACCTTAGCCATCTTCTCAGCAGTTCCTCCTCTCGCTCCTAAGTAGACCATACTGAGTGCGGCGCTGATGCTCAGCGGGGAAATGAACAGGTTTCCATTTGGGTTCTCAGCACTTATGGCCCGGTACAGGTCCAGGGCGAAGGTGCTATTAGCACGGCTCAAACTCTCCATCTTTGATTAATCTAATTCATAATACATACAGATATTTTAATTGTTCAGTGTGGCACAGAATACAGAAATCCTTGTGTTATATGGTTTAAAATAAAAAATAATAATTTAACCAAAGGGATTTTCAGAAGAAAAAAAATGTCAAAGCTGCTATCACACTGCAATGCTTTGATGGCTTTTATTTAAATCAGGCCATCTGACTTTTCCTTTTTAATGCTAACATATGGCAAAACTTTTATCTCAAAACAGCTTCCACATTTTAATTGCAATTTAAAGAAAGAAGACCCTCAGCCTGTGCTAATCCAGCTGGAATGCAGAACAGTGTCCCATAGCATTCTCATAGCAGAGCAATTCCTGCAAATGTCGGTTCTGCACTAATTTCATGTGCCCTACAAATCTCAAGAGATCTGGATTTCTTTATACTCACATATGGAAGCTCTCGGCGAACTGTGAAAATGCAGCAGTGAAAACGCCCCAGTGTGGTTGTGTTTCAGGAAGTGATACAGGAGGAGGTTCCAGATGATTTAACCCTTTCATTGATTTGTTGCTGTTATGTACTTAGTCATGAGAAAGTATGTTCTGTTTTTTGTCTTTATCTAAGCAATAGTTGAAGACCAATTTTAATGTTCTAATTGTTACAAGTTGCGGGGTTAGAGAACCACTCTACAGGATGTAATCATGCTTATAAGAACCCTAATGCAGGGCTAACAAAATAGAAGGATGCGGAAGTGCTTATGAAACGCACAGGAAGACCTTTCTGTTCAGAGATAGCGTGGATTTATTAACTGGGGAACTGAAAAATAACTAAAGAAAACTGAAAACCAATAAAACAATCAGAGCTCTGCTGTATCTCAAGACCAAATGAGGCTCTGAAAACAAAAAATAAACTCTTGCCCTCTCTGGACGAGTCAACCCTTTCTGAGGGCTTATGTGTTTACTTTTAACTCAAGCCGAGAGCGCATGCTTAATGGGTGGCGTGCTGCTCACTCTCAAGTGTGCCGACTTTGTGGACTTTGGCTGGGTCTTTGCCTGTTTAGAACTCCACAGCATAACCGCCTGCTGATCTGCCCATACTGGACAGTGCAGGGTGTTCTCTCGCCGCTCTGCCCCTCACGAGACCCAGGCCATTACAGTAAAAGAAAATTGACCAGGCAAAATGTGATTTTTTTTTCATCATTAGATCCCCAGTTTGGGTGAACATGTTCCCACTGTAGCATCTCATTCTTGTTTTTGATGAATAAGCATATAGAAGCCAATAAGGTTCAATGCGTGATGCTTTTCTGCCCACTACAGTTGTAAAGAATTGCTGTTTGAATAATTCAGCTGTCAGCTGGACCCAGTCCTATCTATCTATACATACTGTACATTCTTGCGCACCTTCAAAAAACTGCTGAGCAGGAGCGCTGGCCGGCCATGAGTGGCATTCTCATTCCATTGCTTTCAGCTGGGGCACAGCATGCCTATTTTTTACTTTTTTTTGTTTTGGCAGTCAGATCGTAATCAGATGGCTTCAGCCAGAGTCACTTACACAATTGACTGGACCGGTTTAGTGCTGGCAAAAGAGAGCTGTGTGCAGAGAAAGTGTGCTGCCCACAGATTGCAGTGGCGAAGAGCGGCATCTATACAACCATTGTGGCTGGTGCAGACCCCCCACCACCGAAGCTAAAGGTGAGGCTAGTGATCCCTCTAATCCCTTTATGTTCCTGTCTCAGCAGGTAAAGTGTGATGGAAACTTCGCCTAGTTACTAAAAGACGATCCTTGTCTCAAACGCTGCTGAGAACAGGTGCTAGCATTCAAGACTGAACCCGGTGTGACCCCGTAGCCCCGGCCGGTCTCAAATTTTTTTTGTAAATCACCCCTTATGTTGTGTTTTGTGATCTGTTGGTGGTTCCACAGACAAAGATAAACACGGTGACGCACCTAGCCCATAGAGAAAATCCTGTCCTGTGTTATTGTCCATCAGTGCTCGTACTGTGCCCCTGGAGGCCAGCCATTATGCCATAAATATTGAGGTAAAAAGCATGCTCCAACATGGCATCACTGAGGAGTCAAGAAGCCCCTTAGTAAAACCCCAACCCTGACGGGATGATCAGACTCTGTAATGACTTCAGACTGAACGCTACGTATGTCAACATTCGACACATACCCACTTTCGCGTGTGGATGATTTAGTTCACTAGCTGGGGAAGGCCTGGTTCATCTCCACTCTTGATCTGACCAAGGGCTGCTGGCAGTTGGCTTTCACTCCGGAAGCCAGAGAGAAGACAGCTTTTGTATCTGAGCAGGGCCATTGGCAGTACTGGATCCTTCCCTTTGGTCTGCATGGTGCCCCAGCTACTTTCCAGCGGCTCATGGACACCACTCTGCAAAACCACCGTGTTTATGTCGCTGCATACTGTACCTCGGCGACATCATAGTGCACTCAAGTAGCTGGAAGGACCACCTGCACCATCTGAAACAGGTGACTGTGGACCCCCATAAGTGCCACCCGGGGCTGAGCAAAGCACAGTAACTGGGGTATTGGATTGGACACTGCATGCTAAAGGCGAAGGAGCAAAAAATGGAGGCTGTCTGATCCTACCCTCGTCCCACAACGAAGAAACATGCCATCCTGTATGTGAGTAGGAAACTCTTCTGCAGATCATAACTATGCGATGATAGAGAGGGTGGGTCTTCCCATTAAGTGAGCATTTGAGGAGCTGTGATACTATCTAGAATAGTGATAGTATCGCACTTTACCCTGTTAACAGATCATGCTCCCCTACAGTGGTTGGCAAGAGCCAAAAACACTAACCCCAGAGTAACACGCTGGTTCCTCCAACTACAGGAGTTCTCATTTTCCATTGTTCACAGGTTCGTAGCTCAACACGGAACGCAGATGCACTGTCAAGATGACACGCCCTGCACTTGAAGCTGAGGGAGGGTGCTGTGATGGGCTACAGCAGCCAGTTCTCACACATAAAAACAAGCTTCTCACTTCAGGCTCTAGGCTCTTGTAACCTACTCCGCCCCACCTGCAGGAGCTTTGTGTGTGAGAACGGGACGGGGTGACTAATGCACCTGGGCTGGAAGACAATCTCAGGACGCTGTGTTCCCACCACAGTTAAATTTAAGTAATTTTTTAAAAAGTTATACTTAAATAAGGTTGTAGTTAAAAAATCTTTTCATGCTTGTGACCTCTGATTCCTCTGTTTAAGAGCCAGAATTTCTTGTATTTTTTTATGTAGTCTTGAAGAATAGTTCTCCAGACTGCCTATCCAGGCTTTTTTGCCCTTCATTTTTGGCAAGTTTTGTCTTTCATTTTCATTCCAGTCTCTGTTTCTGACTAATTAAGTCAGATTTTTAAAAAAAAAAAAACATGTATTGCCCTTTGTTTAAACTACATAATTATATTTAATATAATTTAATCTGAAGAAATTAGGGGTGGCAGAAGATTTTTGAAAGGTACTGTATACAACTTTGTTTTTTTATTATAATCATTTGTGGGCTATAACCACTATCGGGCCTTTCATCACAACAAATTGTCCTGAATGAAATTTTTTCATACTCATTGGTTCCATGACTCTGTGACATAATGTATTCATCTCCTATGCTACACATTTGTCATGAAACACTACAATGTACATATTACAGTACTTATAGTGTACCTTTGAATCTAGTATGAATTGCACTAAAACCCAGGTGTGTCTACAAACTTTCAGTTTAACAGTTTGTGTTAATGTGTGACAGTACATGCAATAACATACACTACAAGGATTTTTATTTGTGTATATTATTATATAATGATATCATAATATCTTTATAACTTTATATACTTTAATTTCTTTGAAAAGCATTAGTAGGCTGCAAAGTGCATAAAAGTAAAATTTAGAAATTTGTTGTGTATAGAACACCGCAGCAGCAACCTCATTTGTTGCTACAGTAGGATTGTTGTTTTGCTTGTTTGCTTGTACACATTTCATGGAAAATAAATCATAAATCACATTATCGCAAAATGACATTGCATGGACTGGAATCACATTCCTGTGTTCCTGATTTTGGCTGAAGATAAATGAATAGTTTATTGGTGAATAGCAATGCTTGGAAAGCAAACTGCAGTTTAAATGTTCATTCATTTCTTGCAGACTAAGCACATAAAATTAATTATTCTATTTGTCTACACTGTGTCCTTCTCAACTTGTTGAAATAGGGGTTAAACCATCAGTATCGATTTAATCTGTTTCAATTGAATTTATTTTACCTTCACAGCGAACATGACGCAACATGACGGAAACAGCATGAACTTGATGAGCAAGACTTTAGCCTGTTTTTGGTGAAGACACACTTTGTACAATCACTTGTTGTTTTAGGCATAATTATATTAAATGAAAGTGTTTTTTTTTTCCTCATAGGAATAGTAATAGATCCTTCAGCGCAACTCAGTAACAAATTGTACCACACAGGCAGGCACGTGTAGAGGGGGCGCGGAGGGTGCTTGAGCACCCGCCCCTTTCCTCCAGGGGGCCTTAAGTGCCCTTTTCTTGTTTTGTTTTTTGTTGTTGTTGTTGTTGTTGTTGTTGTTGTTTTTAATGTGTATGTGCGTATGGAGCCCTGTCTTTGCCCCTCAACAATAAAATGTAACTATTAATCTCAATTTTGC
>JAQMYL010000020.1:8983684-8999878 GCA_030014365.1 Clarias pachynema
GTTGCTTCATTTGGTCAGGTCTAGGTTCAGCAATGTTATGTGGCAATAAAATGAAGTCAGCTGATGACCTGATGTCAGCTGATGAGTGGACTGAATGGTCAGGGTATCACATTAATGAAGTTTTTCTTCCTTGATGGCACGTCCATATTGTTGGACTCTGATTGCGAAAAAAGTGGTTCTGGAAGCATGATTAATATTTGTCAAACTCAAATGATTCAGATCATCAAGCAAATTTTCAAATTAATCAAAGATAACCTGAAGGTTTTGGAGTGGCATAGTCAAAATCCAGACAGAAATCAGATTGAGATGCTGTGGCTTGACCTTAAACAGGCCATTTATACTCGAAAACCCTCCAATGTGTCTGAATTAAAAAGATTCTGCAAAGTAGAGTGGGCCAAAATTGCTCCACAGCGATGTGAAAGACTCATTGCCAGTTATTGCAAATGCATGATTGCGGTTGTTGCCGCCAAGGGTGGCCCAACAAGTTTTTAGGTTTAGGGAGCAATAACTTTTTCACATAGGGCCAGGCAGGATTGGATTGCTTTTTTCATCCAGTCTTTTCAATCATCATTTAAAAAATGCATTTTGTATTTACTCTGGTTATTTTTGTGTAATATTTAAATTTGTTAGATGATCTCAATCTTTTTAAATGTCAAATATTCCAAAAAATCAGGAAGGGGCAAATACTTTCTCACTGCACTGTATAACTAAAACCTTAGTAGAACAAAACGTTAGTGAGGACTGAAGCACTGATACACGAGAGACACTCAGAACTGTTATTATTACTATTAAGAAGTTGAAGTGCTTAAAATTATTTTGCTGTTCCGCAGTGAGAACAGTTGGACTGTGTGTGTGTGTGTGTGTGTGTGTGTGTGTGTGTGTGTGTGTGTGTGTGTGTGTGTGTGCGTGCGCATCATGTTGACAACTATTGTCACTGAAGCTTTGTTTTCTTGTGAAAACTTGCTTTTGATGAAAGAGGAACACTTTAAAGAGCTGGAGCTCTTCAGCTGAGGGACCAGCAGCTGTATGAATGTCTTTAAGTTCTCAGCTGTCCAGCATGCACAAAGCCGAACACGTCTCCTACACTCTGTCTCACACACCTGTGTTTGTGTTAACCTTGTTGGCACAGTAACCAAGGAGGCGAATGACAGAGATGCTGCTTTAGTGTTCAAAATGAAGTGTCACTCGTCACATTCTTACACACGCCCGCGCGCACGCACACACGCACACAGACTCGATCTTTGGCTGCAAAAGTAGACCGAATGTTGCTAGTTAACACCTTCCATATTTGTGTGACAGGACTTTAATAGCAGCTGAAAAAAGTATTAAAAAGCCTGTGTTCAGACAGAGAGAGACACAAAGATTTCAAAACAGCTTTCTTTTCCTACGGGTTGTGTTCTTTTTCTGCTCTCTTACATGCACACACCTGCAGACAGCCCTTTTTTTTTTTTTTTTTTTTGGGTGCCCCTAAGCAGGGAGGCTTTACCCAGGCAGATCTCGGGCTGCGGTCAGCTCTCTGCGTCTCTGCTCCTCTTCACGACTCCCCTCACACACATAATTACACTCCAGCTGGAAACGTGAGCCAGCGCGTGGAGACGGCCAGTCGTAGCCTTTCGAAAGCATGCAAACACGCACACAGCAAATCCATTATAGCCGCGTCCGCGTCGATCGCCAAGCATGGGAGATGTAATCAGATCTGCAGGCGCTGTGTTTAGATTGCTGAGCTTTGAGCTGCCCGTCCCATTCATGCCAAGCTCCGACACCTGACCGTGTGCGTAGCGGTGCGTACTGAAGGAGCGCTTTGTAATGGAACACAGTGCCTCTAGGGGGACACTATTAAACTTCCCTCAATGTATTCCTGTGTGTGCTTACATAAATGTTTCAACACACTTTAACACACTTTAGCCTACTGTGGCACAGACAATGAACAAAGCGACATTTGAATTTCGATTCGCCATGGCTCGAATGCTTCCTCGGACCAGTCCTATGGCACATGTGGTCTGATATATTTCTTCATAGTGGCATTATGGAAGGGTTTTTGCCTGGCATGTGGAAGGCCCGGGTTCGATTCCCAGCCCTGCTCAAACCCCAGCCACTGAATGTAGTGCCAGTCCCAAAATGGATCAAATGGTGGGAGGCTTGCGTCAGGAAGGGCATCTGGCATGAAACCTGTGCCGAAAGAGCAGCATTAAAAATTGACATTCAGCAATAGAAAAGAAACGTGACTTCGGGTGAATTTTATTGTCATGCATGACATCTTATTAAATGTGTTTAGACATCATAAATAAAGTTGTTCCTCGTATGTTGTTAGTACAATTAGCATGCGTGAATGTGTGTATATGTATATATACAATATATAAATTATTTATATATATATATATATATATATATATATATATATCCATAATGACATATGGTGTATACAGTATTGTGCTTTTTGACCTGCTCCTGGACTTGTTAATGAAAATGCAAGTTTTTTACGCTGAAAATGTATGTTTATTAAGTAAAAAGAAATTTATGTTTGCACATGCACTTCCTTTTGCACTTTTACTTACTCAAAATATTCTTCTGCTTGTCTACATTCACACTCTTTCAGTCGGTCTGTATATGAAGTTGTATTAGGCCAGAGCGTTTAAATGCTCTAGCACGGGACGTTTTCGCCTCTCATGGTTTCCATGTATGAATTGGGATTGTGTACCTACTGTAGCTCAACAGGAGATGGATGCACCAAAATCGACTCGCACGAACACGTTTCCACGTGCACACGCATGTCCACGCGCACACGCATAATGAAGAGCATTTAAAGGAAGTCCCCTGGTTATAGTAGCTTGCTTATTGAACGTGCATGCTATTGGGCTTGTTTACTGCGAGCGTAACCCGAGCCCGAGCCCCCATGTTCCTCTCCTGCAGCTGTGGTGGAGTGGAGTTACTGACTGCATTACAGCTCCAACCTCTGTCTGCTTTTAAACGCAGCCCAGCCCAGCAGGTCCTTCGAGCGTCCAAGGTTTCCCACAGATCTGAGCACGTATATGTGTGTGTGTGTCTGTGTGTTTCTCTGGCAGCTTTGCAGGACGCTGGAGCGGCTCTCTCTGCCTCCGGGGTGGTCCACTGACTAGACAAGACTCTCATTTTATGCCCGTGTGCGTCTGTGTTTGTGTGCGCGACTAAATGACTGACTGAGTGACTGACTGACACACTGTGGGATTTATTTTGGCCCGGCAACTGAGATTTATCCTGACATTCTGTATTGGGGTGGAAGAAAAGACAGGAGAGTGAAACGGAGAAGGAGAGAAGGAGAAAATAAGTTAAAGATACGCAAAATAGGGGGAAAAGGATGTCGGATATGATGTTTATTGAAAGTGAATTGAGACTGTATAAATAGTAGCGTGTGTGTATGTGTGGTGTTTTGCAGGCTCTAACTTTGTGACACGGAAAATCAGCCGTTCAGTGGCAAAGATCCACCTCGGCCAATTAGAGTGCTTCAGTCTGGGTAATCTGGACTCTAAGAGAGACTGGGGCCACGCCAAAGACTTTGTGGAGGTACACACACACACACACACACAGTTTAACTTTCTGTTCGTCTTACAGCAACATGTTCGAATACACATATTCATACTCTTACATACAAGCTTTTTTTTTTGGTAATCTTTAAAAAAAAATCTCACTTTTTCTGTTGGATGAGTAACAATATATATCAGTTATGTAGACAGTAAACATTTAAACATACTGCATTTTATAATTTAAAACGAGTTCCAACACCCCAAAATCAGTTAATCTATTTAGTTATTTATAAATCTTTTTAACAATACACATGGTCACAAATCTTGTTTACAGATGATTATTTTTGAATGCAGCTTTAGTTCCTTAATGAGAAGGCCAAAGGCCTTGCGATAAACCAAACTAAAAATGCAACAGCCTTCGAAGGAATCTGTATCATTACAGAAACGCAAAGGCAAAGATTTAAACCGTTATTCTGAGTAAAGCCGTGTTCGATTTCCAAATTTGCTCCTGTAACTTTAACCCGAGCTATGACGATCATGTGGCCAACATCAAAGCCTATACCCAGCAGATTAACACTGTGCAAACAAGCTCTACAAATCATTACACACTCACTTTCAGCTGTCTCGAACACATTTATCCATCACACACTGGTTTTTCTTGACATGGACAAACTACATACTGTACAAAATGCATTAAACAGCGAAGCCTGAATTGTGCTCCTCCTCAAACACATAATATACAGTCGAAGATCCCAATTTTACTTAAATATACAGTACAAGTCCAAACTTTGGGCACACATTGTAATTCAGTGTTTTTTTTTTTTTTTTTTACATTTTTTTTACAAGTGATTTATTTTCTACATTCTAGAACAATACTGGATTTTTTTTTATTTTAACTATGAAATAACGCACATGACATTAGATTATTAAGTAAATATTTTAAGACATGAAGGCCAGTTGTTCTGGAATAGTTCAAGAACAGTATTGTTGCACCATGATGAAACTGTCGCTTATGAAGACCATCCCAGGAAAGCAAGACCAAAACTTACCTCTGCAGCAGACACATCTCAATATCAACTGTGCAAAGATAGCATATTAGGGACGCCTTCAGTATTGCTTTACAATGCAGACAAAAAGGAAAATCAGGAAACATCATAGAATTAAAACGACTGGTAGTCTAAAATTTTGTCTCATTTCCATCCAAGATTCAGTATTACAGTAAAATGTTTATATGTAACATATTATGGACAACATTTCAGGCAAAAAAAAAGAAGAGTCTCCAGAATTGTCTTTTTAGCTAATTTATACACTAAACTGAATAAAATGTACCTGAGACTATTTTTTAAATACTCACTCACTAAATACTCACTTTTTAGTTTAGTTAAGTTACTGTTCACTACTTGTTATAGAAAGTTTATAGAAATTAAATAGTGTTTTAAGACCATGATTTTCCCAAAATAGAATTTATTTTCATGTCTCTAAAACTTTTGTGTTCTATATACACTACATTTCACTACAGGTTCTATTAAACATCATGTACAAACAGGTTTTTTTTTTTAAGCAATTGTGTAGGGAATTAGGTCAACTAAAGGCTATGTGCTTTCAGTTTTGTTTTTTAACCTTATTAAACAAAACAACATTGTAGAATTCACAGGAATTATTATTATTATTACTATCAATACAAGTCTTATTAAACCACCCCTAATTTCTTCATCTTTTTGCTTCCAAAGAGCCAGGCGTTCTTGTATTTTTATTATTTTTTTTAATGTCGTCTTGAGAATCATTTTTCAGACTTTCTTTCATTTTTCGGTCTAGTTCCTGTACCTGACCAGTTTTCGAGGATTGTATTTTTTATTTGTTAAGCCACACAGTGACCTACGTATGAATCATTCAATAATTAAAAAAACAGGTATCGTAAGGCATTGAACCAGTGAGAAACAGGTGCAGATGATGACAGATGATCAGGCCGGTGATTAGTAAACTGGTGATGCTGGTTGCTGAGTGGTAGAGAAGGGAAATGAGGTTGCTACATAATCAACCAGTTTTTAAATTATATCTTTAGGCCCTGTGTAGCCTGTTACTAGAAAACCTTTGTTCCCATTTCTTTGCTTAAATTTAATTTAATTTATGAATAAAATTAGAGGTGGCTCAAGATTTTTCCATAGTACTGTATGTATTTTTATTTACATACATATTACTTTGTATTTAACAATATTGTCTCATATTTCCTTATCACACCTTAAATATATGTACATGTATACAGTATGTATCGTTACACTCCTAATATAATGCTTGTTTTAGAAACTTTATTTTAAATGCAATTAAATGTACAGAGATTGTTCCTTTCTCTCAAAAGTTTTATTATTATTATTTTTTATGTGGATAAACAGTTTATCACTCCGTAGTTTATTCATACATCTTCAGTAAGCGCTTTATCCTGATAAAGGATCCGGAGTCGATCCCAGTATAACAGTGAGTATGTAGCAGGCTTACCCTCTGGATAGGACACGAGAGCACCGTGCACACACAAACAAACATTCATATACTCCGTCTCAGCTGTATTGGATTTCAGACAGTTTTTCAGAGGTGGAATGAAACCAGATGGCCCAGAGGAAACTCACACAGATACACGGAGAACATGTGGAGCAGGCAGCTCGACTCTGGAGCTGTGAGGTGGCAGGAATGCCTGCTACTCATTCATAAACCCGAGAGCATGGTTGTCTGTTCGAGGCGATTCGGATGATCTCGTGCTAATTTTGTTTATAGCGTTCATTTACTGATGAAATGGCCGTGATGTCAAACACAGGCTCATTGCGGCATTCTCCACGCTTGATATAATGTTAAACCATGCTAATTTTCTCATCTGGGTTTTGCTACATTTTCTTTTTTCTCTTTCGTGCAGAGTGGTTTCACTCCATGTCAAATTGAATGTGAGAGCTCTGGGCTTCAGCACCGTGTGTGTGTGTGTGTGTGTGTGTGGGGAGCCTTTAAAGAAAATGGAGGTGTTTTGTACTAGTGACTCTGTGTGAGATCTGCGAAGTCCTCTGAGTCACACAGTTCTAAAATAGCAGCTGTGGAAAGTGCAGCTTTATTGTCAAAGTAACAATAATTGTGTATGTGGGAGTGAAGAGTGTGTGCACATTGTGAAAATGAAAGAAAGCAGAGAGTGCATTTCAGTTTGGGGGAAAGAGGTGTGTGGGTATTAAAGAGAGAGAGCAGTTTGGGCACAAGTGTATGTATAGATTTGATCGGTGTGTGTGTGTATATAAATTTCTGTTAAATTTCAAGCACTTTAGAGAGACACCTGACTCGGAAATAAAGTTAAGAGACACATTTTCTGTGTGGTAGCATGAGCCTCTAAGCATCTTTTCTCAATGCTGCAGCTCTTGCAGTGAAGCGACATCCATGACATGTTGTACTGTTGTTAGTGGAGTTGGTGAAATCATAAAACGCCATCAGGAGAACACGAACATTAGCCTGGAACTGTAGCTGTCACAGTGGAATTGTTGGCTAGAGTAAACGTTCCAGGGTTAAATAGTGCCGCAGAGAAACTTGAATGATGCTGCCACATTGATACGAATGTTCTTTTTCCCCCCACTTTTTCAAGCTGAGGTCTATAAGCGAAGGAAGCCATACAAAAACCCTGATTAAACCATGAACAGGGATCCCGAAAGTGTCATTTAACTATTAACTGCAGAAGTCTCAAATATAAATGGCTGTTAAAATACTACAGTACATGTTGCATGCAGACTCCTATCCATCCATCCATCTATCTATCCATATATCTCTTAGACACTCAGAATCATTGGCTTTGTGTGCATCTGTTGTGGTTCCTTGAAGAAGTGTGCATGTAACTTCGATGGAGTTTGATGTTTTTAAAGGGTGGAGAGGTTAGCGTAGAGGGTTTGGGGGTTTAGAATCCAGTGGCCAACATCCAACAGGGGAAATAAACACAGCTGCAAGCTGAGACCACCTTATGGTGTGTGTGTGTGTGTGTGCGTGTGTGTGAGCAAGAGAGAGGCAGGAAAAGAGCAGGTTTTTGCCACCATGAGAGGACAAAGCATCCCATTTACGATAAGAGCATTCAGTGGTGAGTTTCTGGGAACATCTGGCAGGTCTTTCTTCTGAAAAGTGCTCCAACGTTTTATTTTTATTTTTTTCCCCCCTTGACAAGCGAAAAAGAGCCAAAAGACTTATTTTCTGATGCCATGGTTTAGGTGTGGCCATGGTGATTTGGCTTCAGTAATATCCAAACGAGTGAGAGTCTCCTAAAAAAAGATAGCACTCCACATCTGTGTGTCTTGTCCTCTCATTTTTGGAGTTCTTTTAGCACACTTTAGCCTTACTAAGGAGAAACACGTGTATATACACTGCTAAGTTGTTCCATGGGGGATGATTTACTTGCGCGCTTTGTGTCCACTTGTCCACCTTAGAGGAAAAAGTCTCTATAAATTAAGACACATTTATTCTGATGGATCAACTTTATTCCTAGATAAAATGTTTAAATAAAATCATAGGAGGGAGTGGGCTCTTCCAGGATGACTCCGCCTCATCCACATGGCACGAGTCCTCCCTGAACACTTTGATGAGGATGAAAATACTTCATTTTATTTATATGCTATGATTGGTAGACCTCAACCCAGTTAAACACCTGCGGGAGATTTCGGAGCGATGCGTAAGATCGCTTCATCCACGTCATCAGAACACCAGCAGTGGAAATACCTTTAGTGCTCACAGTTCCAGACACATGTGGAGTCTCTGGTGTTTATGGTGCTCTGCAGCTGTTGATGCTAGAACACCTTAATTGTTTACAGTGTTGTCTTTTCCCTGTAACCCTCGTCACCATTCGCACTAGATAAAATTGAGGTTTACTTTTGATTCAGCAAGATATTTTGTCCACAACAACGTTAAAACTTTTTCCAAGTGCTCCATAGATTTTGTGTAATTTATCGATGCATGCCCGTAGTCTTATTTTAACCGGTCCTTACTTTAAACCAAGGCTCAAACAGGACATTTATTCTTTTGCAGTAAAATAAAAAAATTTTTTTTTTTTTAATGAGTGTTTTGCCTGGAAGGTCATACTAAATCCAGTGTTACAAGGCCCCGATTATTCGAATGGAAAGGTGTGTCGAGGCCGCTGCCATGTCTGCATGTTGGAGATTGAGATGGCTGTCCACATCCAGCTTGTCTGGTTGGGTTCGGATATCATTCTCTAAAAACGTATTAGACTTTCCCATTCCAGGGATTTTGGCCTGCGATCCCAACTACATTATTTTTTTTCTCCCCCCAATACTCTGGTTTTCCTGCCTGCTTTTATTACTTTATGCATATTTTGTACCTGGCACGCTGGAGTCACTCGAGTTGTTTGGCGCTGTCTGCTGCTTTACAGCACGTGTGAGAGAGCGAGCGAGTGCAAGTGAGGTGAAGCAGCCGTGGCGCTCTGGTTCAGGTCGGGATTTCAGACAAAATGTAATCTGATTTGGATTGGAGATTTAGCTCAGTGGTTCTAGTCCGACTAGTCCGGACTGAATGTTCTTGCGGCTGTAGTCGGGTTACGGTTAATGTTTCAGGCTTGATTGACACTTGAAGGTACAGTATAAGGCTTCACGTAAAAAATTTTTTTGTTTTTTATTGATATGGTTTTCACATTGTGCAGGATAAATGTATATTACTTCAAGCCTTTGCATCGGGAGTTTTTAAACTATTCTGTAGCCAGGGGCTCCTTTAACTGTGAAATGAATTCCATACAACCCAATGGCACAGATTCCAGCTATTAAAATATTTTACTTCTTAGTTCGATGAGTACAATTCTATTTGGGCTAGTTATTAGATTTATAGACGTATTAGACTATACCATACTGACAGCACTTAATGTCAAAGCTGGACATGTTTCAGCCTTGAATCAGTCAAACAGGTTAAGATATGCTTCACTGAATCCTCTCTCATTCTCTGTATAGCTTTCCCCATTCAGGGTTGGAGAGGGGGGGTCGGAGTGGGGCACACGAGGCATAAGGCGGGGTTCACCCTGTGCCAATCCACACAAGCACACATAGTCACACACTACAGGCAATTAGTAGTCACACACTACACACCAGTTAGCTTACTCGTCATGTCTTTGGGAGGAAACCGGAGTTCCCAGAGGAAACCCACCACGCACAGGGAGAACATGAAAACTCCATGCACACAGACACGAGGTGAGAATCGAACCCTTGACCCTGGAGGTGTGAGGCCATAGTGCTACGCCAGCATGCCACCTGGTTCACTTTTTATTCTTTTAGTTCACTTTTTTGGAGTTTTTATTTCATATCCAACATAAGCAAAATTAGGCTTCTGCTTATAACAGATATAAAAGGAGAGAATATGTTACAACACTGTGTGGTTAAGACGTACATTACGGAGTTGGGAACGTTGGGAGCTGAGTGTGGAGCTCACAACACAGATGCTCTCGGACTATCAAGGTTGCATCCCGATAAATCCATCATATGATGAAAATGTATTTAACGCTGAGCATGTAACCTACTGAAGCACACAGCTACCTTAAACATGCTTAGAACACTCGCATTAGCTTGCAAGGTCAAAATCACCTAACACAAATAAAATATTTAAAATCTCTGGCGACACAGTAACCTGTACAGGTATCGGTCGATTACTCTTGCGATTGCTTGGTTGACTCATAGATGCGACTCTCTGGTGCCACCTCGAATCACGATACTGTATCGCACTGCATAGAGAAGAAACCCGGGAAAGGATCAAAATTCGAGGTACAGTTTCTGCTGACCGTGTATCGCTTTTACAACATCGTAAAGTCGAAAAATCTGTAGTTTAAGTCACCAATAAAAAAATTATAGATTTGGCCAGTTACTTTAGTGCTCCGGTGTAGGGATTATATAAACCAGAAAGTTTTGAACTTATGGAGATGCATGCTTTGTGCATTTAAATGTACATATTTTTACAAAACTGCAGGATTTTTGTTAAAAACCTAAAGAGCCATATGCTTTCTCTTTGGCTAATGAGCCGAGCGGTACGTGTAGCGGACAGTCCTCACAAAGATAGTAAGGCAAACACACTGTGTGTGTGTGTGTGTGTGTGTGTGTGTGTGTGTGTGTGTGTGTGTGTGTGTGTGTGTGTGGCAGCTGCTGTCCCTGCGATTGACATGTTCAAGTACATTCCCGCTGCGCTGAGGATGAAAGCACATGCTCTTATGTCTTGCATTCTGTTTTTCTCTCCTCTCTTCACATGCCCTTTGTAACCAGAATCTCCAACTTTCCGAGTCTCACACTGAGAGGGAGCGGCAGAAGAAAGATCAGAGGAGCAGGGGAAAAAAATTTTTTTTTTAGCGGTGATAGAACCAGTCCAAGATGGAGCAGAAGATAAATGGATTGAAGTTTGGCTCTTTCTGTAATATTCTGAAACTCGTGAAAAGTGTGGAACCTGGTTCACCTCGTAGACGCCTTTTATTGTTCGGCCGCCGTGTATACAGGATATTTCTCTATTGTATCTTCACGTTATATTTCTTCTGCTATGTCAGCATGCTACGGCTTTTCACTGCAGATACGGCGTACACTCCCTGTCTCGCTTACACACACACACGTTCATCCGCTCTCACTTCATCACTCAATGTAGCCGCATAGTTTAAAGACAACCTCTGTGTGTTCTGTGCTATAGGGTTTGTCTTTTATAAAACTAAGGCAGCGTAAACCTGTCTCGCTCTGTATCTGTTTCTTGTGGCTGGTACACACTGCGTTGTCATTCCAAAATCAGGGCTAAGTATCATTCCAGTTGGAATGAATACAGAGTACCAGCACGGTTTCTTTCTTACTAGTTCTTTTACAAAGTGACTAAGATGCTGTTTTTTTTATTACATCCAGTAAAAACGATCGTAAATAAGAATAGCTAGGAGAATCTGTGTAACTTGCTGACTAATACACCTTATAAATCATACAGATCACTGGGTGGAGGTTTGAGTCGAGAAGTCATGTGGCTGTGCAAGCCGAGAGCTTTTAAATATGTCGCTTTTAAATATGTTACAATGGGTGTTTTTGTGATCTTGGGCAAAGGATCAATTTAAACCAATCAGCCATAACCATCAAATAACTTGTCCAATATTGTGTAGGTCCCACTTGTGTCATTTAAAACAACAAAACATCTTTGAATAGTCAAGGCATGGACTCCACAAGCCCTCTAGAGGTGTACTGTTTCTGGCACCAAGGTGTTGGCAGCAGCTCCTTTACGTTGTGTAAGTTTCAAGGTTGCGCATTAATGGATCAGACTTCATAGTCCAGCACATACTGCAGATAGACATTTGGCCAGATCAACAACCTTCAACTCTGTCATGTACCTTAAACCATAAGGGAAGGCATTTGGTCTGTAATAACTGTTAGACCAATTTGAAATTTTAATTTGTCAAAGAAGCATCCACATGAATGCCAGGGTCCAAGGTTAATCAGCAGAACATTGTCCATCATACTGTCTTCGCTGGCATGCCTTCTTCCCATACCGCTCAGGTAAATCAGGCACATGCACCCGGGCCATCCACTTGATGGTAGAAAAAATCGTCTTCCATTACTGTGTGCTCTAGCTCTGACGTTCATGTGCCCATTGTAGGAGGTTTCAGCAGTGGACAGGGGTCAGCATGGGTACTCTGATGAACCTGTGGCTATGCAGCCCCATACACAGCAAGCCGCGATGCTCTCTACTGTATATTCTGACACCAATCATAGCCAGAAATAACTTTTTCAGCAAACCATGTTACTTGCTCAAACAAGCTAGCCTTTACTTCTCATGCTGATTAATGAACCTTGGGTGACCATGCCTCTCTAACCAGTTCACTGGTGGTCCTTTCCTGGAATACTTTTGGTAGGTGCTAACCACTGAATACCAGGAACACCCCAAAAGACCTGCTCTTTCGGAGATTCTCAAACCCAGCTTTTTAGACATCACAAAGTGGCCCTTGTTGGAGTCTTTTCAGATGCTTTGGCTTGCCCATTTTTCCTGCTTCTAGCACATCAACTTCCAGAACTGACTGTTTACTTGCTTGCCTATTACAGTATATCGTATCCCTTTATAAGTGTCAATATAAGGAGATAATCAATGTTATTCACTTTACCTGTCAGTGCTTTTATTGTTATGCCTAATCAGGATATATTTAATACATTAAGCAATGTACAGTAAATGTGATTTATTTATTTTTTTATTATAATTATGATGAGCAGTAACGTAAAGACAAGCAAGACATTTTCACTCAAAATAGAAAAAGTCATATGTGAAAAAAGGGGGTGACTCTTAGTGGATGGGAATGTGGGTGCCCTCCATATTAATGTTAGTAAGTTTTTTTCACAGATTTGTTTGGGCAAGTTCAGAATGCTGTATAACTGGCTAACTAACATAGGATGGGATAGGATGGGATATGGAAGAAAACCGGAACAAAGCGTCATTATTGTAGAATATCCAGGAAACTATATGAGACACGATATGCGTGGGAGATCGACGTACAGTCGACTGATCAGATAGAAAGCTGCCACGCTTCTGATCGGGACCAGTTTGTAAATTTTGGAGCCATCTGCTGCCTGCAGGACAAATTGAAATAATAGCGAAAATATTCACCCTGACTCTATCCTCTTTGTAGAGAGTATGTTTGTCTTCTGAGTTCCCTTTTAGGGAAGAGCGAGACAGTACTGGCCAGCTCTGATTCAGTCATGGGCGGAGCTAATTTTCAGGACATAACTGTTTAAACAGAAGCCTGGAGTGGATGGGGAAGAAAAAGAAAAAATCATCCAGATGCTTGGCAACATTGTAGATCAGTTTTTTTTTTTGTAAAAGATCAAAGAATTTAAAGGATGTAATTATTACAGGTTTAGAAACATTTGAATCCTTACAAAGCGCACTGTTAAAGTCGGCGTGTATTTGTTTGTTTTTTTCCCGCCTTCTGGCTTCAGTTACTACTTTCCCTGAGATCCAAGGTGAACCTGTAGCGTACTCTTTCTGGCCCTGCTGCACACGTTTCCTGCTATCGATCGAACGTTAATGCTGTTTACCGCTCGCTCGCTTTCATGTTGTGAACAGGCTCATTTGAACATGACTCAGTGGTTTGGTTTGGTTTGAATTAGGCATGGGAGAAGCACTAGACCTGCTCAGTGGAGAGCCTGGGAGATGCTTTCCATCCTGACAGTAAATCCTCTGTGGAAGTTGTTTTTGAGTCCTGGAGGGAATATGAGCCTGGTGCGTATTTTCCTCCCAGACGGCGTCCCTGAAAACAACCAGAAAACAAACCTCAGCACCTCGGGCCAGCAGGACAGGTGTGTGTGTGTGTGTGTCTATGGGCGTGTATGCGTTTAAACACATTTCTGTGCGCAGTCGAGTTTTTACTTTTTCCTCTGAAAAAGGCCCTGTTTGTCCATTGAAGGCCAAGAGGAAGTCCAGAAGGCTTCTGGCATGTGTGTGTGTACGCTTACGGGAAATGAAATATCCCACATCAATCATGTTTTTCCACTCATAAATAATTTATACTCTTTCTTTTTCTCATGTTGACTCTCCCTCTTTTTCTTTTTCTTTCTCTCCACCATCCTGCTGATCCAGGTCCGGGTCCTACACCAGTTCCACCTGCTTTCATTATTTTATTTATTTATTATTTTTTTTACATCATTTCTAAATTACTAATGAGAGGACCCGGACAAGAGGACCCGGACTAGACGACACAAAACACCTCTCAAGAGGAGAGTTTTATGACGTGGTGGTGTTCCAGTTAAAACATCTCACACACACATGCACACACTCTTTTCACACAGACAGAAGGCCAGAGAGTTTTGCCAAAGTTCCCAGCCCAGAGTGGAGTGGCCGGGCAACACAGGCTCGCCGAACGGGAAAGGAAGAAAGGGTCGCGTGGGCGTGTGTCGGAGGGGGAGCGGTCGGTCGTCTGCCAAGCAGCCTCTGTATGAAGGGAACAGTACGGCACTGTAGCCAGATCAGATTGGAAACGCTGAGAATATAGCAGTGTGTGTCAGGGGTGTTGTACTCTTAACCTCAGTGTGAGCTAAAAGGGTGTGCGGCCTCGTGTTTTTTTTCTTTTTTCTTTTCCCTTTCCACTCGAGACAGTTGAGCATTGACTATTGTCTTTATGAAGCAGGTCCATGACTGATTGGTTATAACAGGCAATAAAAACAGTTTTCTCTTTGTGTAAGAGTGTGTGTGTGTGTGTGTGTGTGTGTGTGTGTGTGTCAGAGAGGGAGAAAGAGATTTTTGAGATTGAATGTAATACAGTACTGTGTACATCGGGGCCATATGAGACTTTTTTTTTTTTTAAGTGTTATATTCAGGAAAAAAGACATTCAAGTCTAACTTTTTTAATACAATATGTAACATATAATACTGTACTTTCTACTTTTATACACACGATTATTACGTTTTGGCCAAATATATTTTTTGTCCCTGTAGCTGAGTCACAGATTGAGTAAACTGGTTCACCAAATATGTTCTATAATGTCAATATGGTTATATGCTATATGGCCAAAAGGTTGTTTACACCTGACCATAATTCGAGGCACGTTCAAGTGAAACCGGGACTTTTGATTGCGCCAAATAACAACATAGTTATGAGTGTAAAAATTGTTTATTTCTTTATATAATCTCTGCTACACTAATTCACTAATCACAATGCTCCACTAGTGCTCGGATACCATCAAGGCTAAAAGTTTTCTCCCTACTCCAGAACCACTGAATGGCCCAGAGTGAGGTCAGGACTGTTCAGTCGATGTGGCAATAGCTCCCAGCCGGCTTCCTGTAATGTACAAGTTCCCACAGAGGGATGGGAAAAGAGATGTCAACAAGTCCCGGTTTGACTTGAACATCCTTCATACTTCTCTGTGCTCACCGAACGTCCCGCTCCAGATTTAGTCCCCCATCTTTGCTCTTAGAAGAACCTCCATGCTATAAGGAAGGCTTTCTCCTGGATGAACCTGTGGGTCAGAGAGCTCTTGAGACATGCACAGAGCTGTTGTGTTAAATCATCCGGTGCCTCTTGCCTTCTAGTCAACAACAAAGCATGAGTAACTACACCGTGTGCATGTGTTTGTGTGTGACATGATGTGGGCAGTGTCATCTCTGTCTATTTGTCTGTCATTATGCCCAGCTGAACAGCACAGGATAGTTTCGGTAATGACTACAGGCAAAAGGCCTCTGTGAGAATGTGTGTGAGAGTGTGAGATACAGAGAAGGTGTTAAGTGACTTGATGAGTTTTCTGTCATTCTCTTCTATTGCACATAATAATGCATCACACACAATTACCTGACATGTTTTCACAAAAGGTTCTTGGGACCGTGTCCTCCAGCCTTATCACTCAGCATCTTCTTGTGCTCTCTCTCTCTCTCTCTCTCTCTCTCTCTCTCTCTCTCTCTCTCTCTCTGTCTCTCTCTCTTGATGTTTGTGTATGAATTTGTGTATCTGTGTATTAAAGTTGTCGAATTCCTTTAGAACGTGATCTGGAGTTTAATTTTAGGCTCCAATTCTGCTGAGTAGCAATAGGCGAAGTACACCTCTCTCTGCCTCAAAATCATGTTTAATGCTGTTTGTCCAGATTACACTGCATGGCCAGAAATAATCTGTAGCTTTGATTACAGCACACAACGTGGTGGCCGGTTTCTATGTGAAAATGATTCCTCATGCTCCTAGAGCCCACACTTTCACAATTTCAATTCAATT
>JAQMYL010000020.1:9050930-9073662 GCA_030014365.1 Clarias pachynema
TTTTTAATAATTGCATGCTTAATAATAAGTAATAGAAAGAAAGAGGCCTTTTGTTGACGTTTATCGAGTTTTCCCCTAACAAAGTTGATAACACAAATACAGCAACTTTTCGAATGTCTACATAATTTGGTTGATTTTTTTTGTCCTTTATTTGAACTATTTTGCGAATATATTGCAAAATTAAACTATCTATAATAATAATAATAGCGTAATTGTTTTATACATGTCAATGTTTCTGTAATTTGTATAACATAATCTGCATTACCTCATTAATAACATTTTTAAATATATACAAAAATTATCTGTAAGGTGCTGTTAGACTCAGAACTCTCTCTTTTTTATCAGCATTATACCTTAAAATGAAGTGTTCCAATGAAATGTGTTAAAATACATTTTTTCCATGTGCCACGTGATCTTTCTCAAACACATAATGTTAATAAGATCAGGGTTGCCTTTAGGAATATTGTATATAGCATTTTCTTTTATTATTAGTTACCTCTTTCTCAGTGGCTGTAAAGGTTGTGAAGCATTCTACTTTGAAACCCTTTCAGAATGTATATTATAAACGGTTTTTATTTCATTATATAAATGTACAGGTTTGCTAAAGACACCGTTACATTTTAGAGTTAAGAGTTTTCCATACCTGGAGTAAAGAAACACAGGTCTAAGTTCAGGTGTGTGAAGAGCAGTAAGTCTGAAAAGGGAAACTCTAAACCACATTTTGGCAAGAGCTCTCTCCGTTAGCAGCCTTGGATTTTTCAACCTGTTTGTTCTGGACAATTAAACTCACTGACTGTGTAGACGGTCTATACTCACTGACAAACATGTCAGTGCCTCGTGGGTATGTATGGTTGGTATTATGTGATTAATAGGATACACATACCACTATGCTCTATTATTGAAGCTACACGTTTATTATTTTTTAGTGAAGTTTAAAAGCAGCCTACTTATTCAGAGAACTGAAATGTTTTAGGATGAAATTTTGCCATGCCTTAGTGTGAAGTGTGACGAGGTAAAATCGAGCCACTAGATGGCGGCGCAATATCACAGTTTGTTATCTTATTGCAACTTGCCATCTTGTTCAAGCCGTGTAAATTTACTTAAAGGCCTCACAACAAGTGAATGTTTAATCCCCAAATATAAAGGTATATAAATATTTAACCCTTGTCTCACTCTAGTAAATAATTCCAAAACAAGATCGTTAAAGCTCACAAGTGAGTTTTTTATCAAAGGCCCGGGATTTTATCTATAAAAAATTACGTAATTAAACATGTAATGTCTCACTTAGGAATCGTCTCTAATTTTTGCAGTAATTGCAGTCATTTATTACGGGTTTTTCTGATTGCTTTGTATTGAATCTTTAGAGTAACGATCGCATTTCGCTCTCCAACTGAGAACTTCGAAACTTCATGTGCTAATAAGTATCAGAAATTAAAGTACTATTATAACAGAACAGTTTTAAATATTTGATGATCTGGTTTCGAATGTACAGCAGTACAATTAATTTTTTTAAAATTATTGTTTGTGTATTAACATACACCCAAAATATTATTATGGCCTCCTGTAGGTTTTATATTGGCTATTGATTTTATGTTTATTTACTAAAATAAATAAAGTTTGTAATGTACTCAATTCTATTTAGTTATACAATTAGTATAAACTCAACATACAGCTATTACCAATATATGCCATTATTTATTTTTGTTCAACTTACTTTTTTCTAAAAGTGGGAATTCTGCCCTTTATGTTTATATGTTGGTGCATGAATCTTTTTTGCCAAAGTAATCAACAACAACAATAACAACAACAACAACAACATAATAATAATAATAATAATAATAATAATAATAATAAGGAGAAGAACTTATTTTTTATTATTTACTTTTTATTATAGAATATGCAGTTGGTCGGCAAAGTGATCATAGCCCCTCCCCACACACAAAAGTGACATTAATGATGACATCTATGACAGTTTTCTGCGAGCACTACGCGTTTTCTCAAACAATCGTTAATAATGACATTTCAACTCAATTCCATCTCAAACACCCAAATGAACAGAGCATAGTAGGATATTTAATTATAGCAGCTTAAAGCAGTCTTAATAATAATATTTTACATGCAGTGCCTCAAAACCAAATTTGTATGTAAAAAAAAAAAAAAAAAAACGAACAAACAAAGAAACAAAAACGCCGTGGGCTAGGTAATAAACTGATTGATTTGCTTGGATGTAGTGGACGATAGACTGTAGACTAATCTAAATGAACTCCTTCACATTATACACGGCTTGACGTCCTGCTGAACACTGGGGTGAACATGCTGTTGATGCTGCTGATAATGAGGATGATAAGGATAGTATCCACTAGCAGTTGGATGGAGGGATGAAATTCCACTCAAGTTTAATACAAAGTCTCTCCGTTCATCCGCAGGAGTGGAGTGGGCCTGGTAGCAAGATACGCCCACTGCAAACAAAAAACAAACAAATGCGAAAGTGGGCAACTATACGTATTTGCGCTAACAAATTTAGTAAGTAAAAAAAATCAATTGTTTTGTGCTTTGTTTAGTTCTGTTTGAATCATCTCACACCCAATACTTTTCGTTGTCCCGAACGTATTTATTTATATGAGAAAGTAAAAATGTTTTTTAACAAAAACCTATCTTTATTTAAGCTACAATCCATCATGATCGCTATTTATTGGAAAAGACACACAGACTAGTGTTAACGTATCCGGTGCTCTGATGTAATTGCAGTTCCAATGCGTTCATTTAAATATATAATTTTTAACCTTCGTTTACCCAACAGGTAAAAGTACAGTGGGCTTAGATCTGGGGATATAATAAAAAGTGTTACTTTCCCCTATGTGTGGAGAAAATTCCATTATAATTGGATAGTATAAGTATAAATTCACCATAACATCTGGGTTATTTATAGTACTTGTACTTTACCTTGTAACTTTAAGTTGCTTTTAAATTATTATTATTATTATTATTATTATTATTATTATTATAAGGTAGTAACAATTAGATATAAGCTAAATATTTGAATTTGTACTGGGGAAATTCTATTTCCTGCACAGAAAATTAAAACCTATTTTGAAATTTTGAAAGAATAGTAATGATAAACGTTTTTAATTTCTTGTAATGCAGAAATGTTAAGCTGAAAAACACATCTTACACTAAACAGAAAATCAGTAATGAATCTTGCAAGGTTGTCTTGGTTATGAATGAACAGGTGAACAAAACGTATAATAGTTTTGATAGGACTAGTCACGAGTCAAAAACTAAATAAATATTCATAATTTGGTAACTCACTGTAAAAACACCAATGACATCCGACGAAATAAAGTGTCTCTACTGTATATTATGAAACTGTTTTATTTAAATACCCTACTGAATGTTACTTATTTTCGTGTCCTTATATACACAATAAAGAGTTTATTTAATAGGCTATATATTTCTAGCCCAAATGCCATTTTTAAAACAAAGCATCAGTAACTGTGCATTTCCCAATGTTACATATGAACTAGGATCTATAAATATGCATATTTTTATGATGTCTGGATCATACCTGTCATGTCTGCACCGTGTCTGATGCTGGGCTGCAGATAGGTTTGCTCCACCGAGTAGGATGAAGATAATGATGATGCACTTTGCTGTTGTGTAGAAGACCCTGGAATACCAGAGCTAATAGGAGTGCGCTTTAGGTAAGGAGAGGAAGGGCAATGATGAGCCGTACCAGAAAACTGCGAACGGCCCTCAATCGTGCTGTTTGTGGGACAAGAGGAAATTGGACTACTGCTGTTTGCCCCATAGTTTCCATTTGTCGGTAGTGCAGAGTTTGCCATGTGTCCATAGTGACCAATTTTCAGGGGGTCATACCCGCCACCAGAAACAGGTCCTGGTATCGCGTCTAGATTGTAGGTATTACCGTGACACGTTGGAGACTGCAGGTCAAAGTTTTGGGGTAAAATGGAGGCAGTGAACCCAAGGCCATTCATCATGCGGTACATGGGCTTGAGGACTTCACATTTTCTCCGAAATCCCCGCGGTCTCCGCCGGAAAGAGCCTTCCTCGAACATGAATTCATTTGCAGGATCTATGGTCCAGTAGTGGCCTTTTCCAGGGCGCCCCATGCCTTTGGGTAACTTAATGAAGCACTCGTTTAGGGACAAATTGTGTCGAACTGAGTTTTTCCATCCCTGATAAGCACCTCGGAAGAAGGGGAACCGCGTCTGCAGGAACTGATAGATCTCACTCAGAGTGAGTCGCTTTGTCGGTGCGCTCTGGATCGCCATCACAATGAGCGCGATGTAAGAGTAGGGTGGCTTTTCGGGACGCTGCAATCCCGAGCTGTTCTTCTTTCCTTTGCTGGGCACAGTGACCTGGCTTTCAGGGCCAGTCGGAGTGTCTATTAATCCGGGATGCATTCCATCTGACTCCGAGCCCGTCTTCATGATGGGGCTGCTGGACTCTGAGGTCTCAGTGGTCATCCTCTTCAGCTCTGAAACTTAAGTTCAGCACAGATGTCCAGTGACAAAGGACACAGAAGTCGCCGTTGACATAGGAGACGAAGCAATAAACAGCAGATTTATTTATTTTAACTAACCTCATTCAAATATTTAAATGAAGATGGTCAGACTTCATAATCGTCGTTGAAAAATCAGTCAGGAAGGAGGACATGAAGAAAAAGCCGAGCCGTCCATCATCGTGTCGTTCTCGTATGAGTCGTACCGTTATGGTGGAGATGGGTTTTAGTTGTGCTGCGCTGCTGTTCAGTGTTGGACAGGATATCCATAATCCTCTTCTGAGAAAGAAATCGACAGTGCCCAAGGCCCTTCAACTAAACAGAACCCGGGAGCCGACTGTCCAGATATTCCTCCTCCTTCTTCTCCGCCTTCGTCCGGGGCACCCCCACTAAGCCCCAAACCCCCCAACACACACACCCTCCCCACTAACCACCCTCTCAAACTGCTTCATCGTTTGTCAAACACACAGCAGACAAATAGTCACGCCAAGAACAGAACCAAAACATGTATGATTAGTACAAATTTTATTTTCACTGTATAATTTTACTAGGATTCAAGTTCGCCCCAGTGAAAAGTGTTTTATGCTTCAATAGGCATAAACTGCGCGTGTCTGACTTTACTGAAGATATTTTTGTGAAAGAACTCAAAAAGCACAACCTGGTCAACACGAGACTGAAAGGTATCTTTTTCAGCGCCTGTTTGTTTGACAGGGTGGAGACAGAATGTTTATTACAAATGATTTTGACATGAGTGGAAACAGACTTTTTCCACCAGCTCATGTTGAGAACCACACACAGAGAGTCAAGATCAGAGTTCAGTTCGGAGGCCAAAGCAAGTCCCCCGAGCTTCACATTAATTAAAGAAACAAAAACCCAATTAGCCCGGCGAGCCAACACAGAATATTCACCCCATGTTTGAAAAGAATAACCATTCCAAACGCTCTGTAGTGTTATATGTGAGCAATTTTTTTTTTTTTTTTTTTGCGAAATTCGTCTACTAACCATGTTATGTTATGTTTATACATCTACTTAATATGTTATTGCTACTAATAAAGATATATTATTATTATTATAATTATTATAATTATATATTATTATTATTATTATTATTATTATTATTATTATTATTATTATCACTACGTTTTTTGCTTTATATCTTTATTTATTATTTCCTGGCTATATAAACAAATAAATTTGATTGTGCATTTAAGCTGAAACCGCCTGCTGAAGATCTACTTTTCCATAAAATCTGGTTTTGATCATCTGGATCAGGTGTACAAAAATGGCTCATTAGGAGTGTATGAGTGATATTAATTTACACTGACATTTCAATTAACATTGAAAATAAAACACTGCTGAGGTTATATTACTTGTTAAAATTTATAGAAAAACTGCAAATCAATTGGTATTACCAATTATGTACACGCCTACAGTACATACATGTAGGCTACATAAAGCATCTCAGATTAATCCCCCACAACCTCCATGACCACATTTATGAGTGAGTGAGTAAGGGTCTGCGAAATAAACAATGCGCACTAGAAATGTTTATTTTACACGCAACTCGATGAGGATGTGGATGAAACGTTCACAGGTCGAGTTTTTCGGGTCGTTTTCCGCCGCCCGTGGAGCTCCTTCCACTCCTGCTGAGTCCCGGATGTCCAGTCGGCCTGAAGGAAGCTCAGTTCTTCGCTACTGTACTTTGAAGCTACAATTACTGACCTAGACAAAGACTCACCGGCGTTCCTTTACGCAAGGAACTATTTTAATACACACTTTACCGTAACACCTAAGGATATTCAACACTTGCTCTACGGTATGTGTCTGGTCAATGCCGTCATCTTTGTATTGTTATAAGCTGTAGACGTTTCATTGCCTTGTCCATCTATATTCTGGGTCTGATGTCCATTTGACAATGCCGATTTTCCTTGTTTGGCCTTGTTTGACAGCACTGCTCTTGGAAACAGCAGCTAATACATTCAAACCTGAGACCAAGTCTGTTTAAATTAAATGAAATTAATGAAAACATGAAAAATTATTGATTTTGAAAGTTGCCCAGTATTGACAATATTGTACATGTCAAAAAAATAGATTAGGCTATGCAAGTACTTGGTGTTATATTCGTTTGGCACGAATTAAAATACGCAAAAAATATTGCAAAAGATTCTGATTGGTAATGAATCAGATGAGATAACACCATGAAAGCATGGTATTATTTATTGCTAAAAGACTAGAGCAGTGACATTTGCGCCCCCTATTGAAGCAGTGAATTATTACAAAACACAACCAATGCCGAAAGGCTTAAACGCTTCAGTCGCAGATAATGAACTATAGGCCTATTTTTGCACATTTTACATAAACTTATAAAATATATAGACAATATATTTTCTGTGGTAGGTTTATTACAGCTAATCTTCCAGTCACACTTCCTGGGCTTTAGCTATAGTAAAATAAATTAATATAATAAACTTTAGGATGAAACTAAACTTGATAATGAAACTAAAACTGCAAGAATGAGTACTAAATAAATGGCGGGTGACAGCGGCATGTGATAGATGTAAATGTTAAATAATGGGTATAAGCGGTGTTGGGTGTAAGTGTCAGGTGATGGGTATGGGGCTGGTAGTGCGTGTGAGAGTTGGGTGTGAGTGGCCGGTGACAGGGTGAGTGGTGAGTGTTGAGCGTGAATGTCAAGTGACAGGTGTAAGTTGTGAATTATGGGTGTGAGTGACAGATGACAGGTGTAAGTGTGGAGTGATGGGTCTTAGTGGCAGTCAATAACGGGGATTGGGAGGTAACAGGTGTGTGATACATATGAGTGGTGAGAGATGGGGTGAGTAGCAGGTGATAGGTTTACATGTGAGTACATAGGTACACGTGTGTGTAGTGGGTGATGAGTGCGAGTGGCCAGTGACAGGTGTAAGTGATGAGTGAGGGGTGTAAATGACAGATGACAGGTGTGAGTGGTGAGTGATGGGTCTGAGTGACAGATGACAGGTGTGAGTGGTGAGTGATGGGTCTGAGTGACAGATGACAGGTGTGAGTGGTGAGTGATGGGTGTGAGTGACAGATGACAGGTGTGAGTGATGAGTGATGGGTGTGAGTGGCAGATGACAGGTGTCAGTGGTGAGTGATAGGTGTGAGTGACAGATGACAGGTGTGAGTGGTGCGTGATGGGCATGAGTGGAAGATGACAGTTGTGAGTGGTGAGTGACAGATGACATGTGTGAGTGGTGAGTGATGGGTTTGAGTGGCAGATGACAGGTGTGAGTGGTGAGTGATGAGTGGCAGGTGACAAATGTAAAATGAGCAGTGTGAGTGTGAATGGCCCCATCACAGAAGAAGAAGAAGAAGAAGAACAACAACAACAATCATCATCATAATTATCATCACAGTTTGGAGAAAGTGATCTTTTAAAAGTCAAAATCATACATTTAAAGATAAATTGCATAGACAAATACTTAAAGATGTAGTTTATTTCTTATCAACTGTGAATTTATATGACAATTACAGGGTATTATTTATTTGTTTATTTATTTATTTGTTGTTTAATTTGTAAGCTACTGCTTTTAGCAGCATTACAAGATAAGTTATCTCCTAAAGTCGTGTGGCTACATTTAATTAATACAATATAGTCGTTAGAGTCGTTGAACTCCTCAGCCCATCGTTTGGGCATTTTTATGAATGTAAAATAATCAGACATAAAGCAGATAAAGTATAGCGATAAAGAATAAGTGTTTAAATCTGGTGTTGAACAGAAGTGCGTTGCATAATGGAGGTGCTCACAGGTTTGTGTTATTTTGCTAGTCCACCTGCAGGTCGCAGCATCACACCTGAATATCGGATTTGGGGGGGAAAAATCCTCAAAATAACAGATGTTCCAAGGTTACAACTTGTGATAGCGGCCCGCTCTATTATTTTACACATTACACATGATCTTACTGTCCAATATAAACTGAGATTGTCTAATGGTGAATGTGTTTTTTGGCAATGCAGACTGTTCTGTTTTCACTAACGCAAAAAAAAAGAAAGAAAACGAACACGATAACTGAACCTAAAATGTTAGTATTGTAAAATCTGAAACTGTCCTTTATTCTCATTCGTAATGCCAATCGACATTTTATGTGGTCTGTGTCTACAGTCTGAATGTACTAATCTTTCATGCCAGATCCTCATCACGCCCGTGAAGCACAAAACTGCTATTGTACTTATGGAGTGCTCCTTTTGTACCTTATATCAACACTTATATCCTTTTTATCAAAGCAAACTTTTTAGATTTTCAGAAGGAGGGTTGGTATGCAGGTGACCTTTTACTGTCAAGTAGAACATTAGGAATTATGTTTATTATAGTAATGATATGATATAGGAATATGTGAAACATTATTTTATAGTTTTTTTTTTATTTAGCCTATACGTTTATTTGAAGGAAGTGAAACAGTGACCTAACTGAAATTCGCATTTCTGCCATCAAATTACAACAGAACATCATGGTTAATTCCTAAATTATTTAGTCATTGTTGTAATAAATTAGAAGTCTTGCTTTTTGATGGCTTATATCGATAAAAACATGTAATTATATATATGAATAAACTCGTACGTGTTTGTCTTTATGCATCTCGTGTGTTATTATAGGCCTGCCTGCCTGTAGCTTTCTAAATGATCAGTTCACAAGGTTCTTTTTGAGTAATAGAATATAAAATAATACAACAAGTGACACAATTAGACTTTAAAACGTCTCATTAACACCTTGTCACTAATAATAATAATAATATTAACTAACTCTCAAGATTTGCTTACTTTGCATCGATAACTCAATAATGATTCAATATCTTTATTGACTCCCCCCCAAATTACATCTTCAGTGTAACAAACTTGGAAAAGGCAAAAACGTTTATCTGGGTTGCATTTTTCTCTTTATTAGCAACAAATCAGTGCTACAGTACCTCTGGTGGAGCGCAGCTCACACAAAAAAACTCCACATTTTAACTTTACCGGTACAAACTATATACACATAAATACATACCACATTTCTGTAGTCCTTTCTGATAAATAAAAATGGAATTCGCAAACACAAGTAAACGCAATGCGTGGTGCCACATGTAGAAGTTTTTGACTTACTGTTCATAGAAAAAATTGAATGACATATTAGTTACAGCAAATCACCATATAGTTTTCAGACGATACAACATAGAAAGTGCACATAACCCGACTGTGGACTATTGTGTATCTCAGGAAAGTAAAGAGTCAATTCGGAAGGGGTGGTACCGGGCCTCCTGTGCGGTGTGAACGGGAATGTGGGAATATGTCAGATCCTGAAGGTGACTCTGGAAATCAGGCACACGCTTAGTTAAGTTCGAGGAGTCGCATCTGCCCTCTTGAGACACACGCGAGAATTCAGAGCCGGCATGGAATAACGGTACAGTGAGCAGTGGATAGCTCATGACCAGCGGCATGAAGTGAGACACTGTGGGCAACATTAGCTCAGTGCCGTTGGAAACGGTTTCCTTTACTTCCTCTCGGCACCTGAACGGTTTACTGAGAATGCTGTCGATGGCGAATGAACTCGAGAACTTGGTGCCATTTCTGGTTGTCTCGTCGCGCACCGGCACGCCGGTGTCCCTGGCGAGCACATCCAAGTCCTTTAGAGGTTTTTTACTAATGCGCTTCCTCCTGCGGCGGAAAACGCCGTCCGCAAAGGTGTACTCGCTGTGAGGGTTCAGCATCCAGTAATTGTCCTTCCCCCAGGGGCGCGACGGATCCCGCAGCACTTTCAGAAAGCAGTCGTTCAGCGACAAGTTGTGCCGCACGGAGTTCCGCCAGCCGGTGTAGCTGCCTCGGAAAAAGGGGAATTTTTTCATCAGGTAGTCGTTAATCTCAGCCAGCGTGAGGCGGCCCGTGGCCGAGTCTCTAATGGCCATGGCGATGAGGGCGATGTACGAGTAGGGAGGTTTGGGTCTGCGCGTGTACGGCTTGGTCGTGGCGCCGGAAGCGCGCGCCGCGGGGGCCGGGCTGTTAACCGCGCAGTCTCCGTCCGAGCCCAGCTCCTCTTCAGTGCACAGCGGAGAGCTCACTTTAGCCTCACCGAGCGCGTCCTTCTCCGGGATGCGAGTGGTGGAGAAAACCTCCAGCTTCATGTCTTGCTTGTTGCACGTTAGGGACTAACGTTACTATAACGTTACTATAACGATACTACAAGAATCTCCCTCGTCCTCTACAGGGAAGTCCTTATGGGAGAACTGAGCGCTTTAACAGCGGCTTGTTAAATATTATAAGCGCTCCAGGCCAACCTACAGGGGCGGGTCTTGTTTAAAACGTCGTCGAAATACGGCGTCTGCACCTGTGTTTGTATGTGTGTCTTTGTGTGTGTGTGTGTGTGAGAGAGAGAGAGAGTTTAGAAAGTGTGCCAGGGTGATTAATTATTATAAACAGGTGTACCTCAATCAAGTAATTAATTTATTATAGGCGATACACTACCAAGCCAAAAATAGTCACGCAAGTTGTTATTATTTCAGTCCAGAGTCGCATTAATTTCTCTCCAAAACCATCTGTTGATGGTGGGAGAGACAGGCTGCTGTGTAAAGCCTTCTCCAGCCCATCCCAACGATTCTCAATGGGTATTCATCTTGCAATATGCCCGGGGTCTTGATGTGCCTTGATGGAAAACCATGGTCTTTCAGTATATTTAGGTAGGCAGCTGTATTCAGTTTTTGGGCACATAATGTTGCTGAACCTAAACTTGACCAACAGGAGCAACCCCAGATCATAACATTGCCCACACAGGCTTGGATACGGTATAGGCACTCGGCATGATGGGCGCTTCATCCACCTCTCTTCTTACCCTGATGCACCCATCACTCTGGGAGAAGGTGAATCTGGAATCAACAGAACACACGTCTGTTTCTCTATAGTCCATTGTTTATGCTCCCAAATTTGCAAAACAACTGTTTAGTCCCCATCCGTTGAATTCTCTTCTCATTGTGCATGTAGAAGTGTTACTACTTTTACTATTAAACATAGCTGTGAATTACAGCGTTGTGTGTGAGTATGTTTTTAACAATTTAATTTTAATAAGCATTTAAGTCTCTAATCTCACATCATGCTCATTCAGGATGGTTTTTGACCACATTTCTTCTTAGAAGATGATGGTTCATCCTTCCAGTATTTAATAGTGTTTTACAGTTCTTGACACAATTTTAGTTCAGTAGTTTCAGCATTCTCCATAGTTTTTTTTCTTTTTTTTTTTTTCAATTTAACCATTCTGAAGCAGAGTAACATCTTTGCCACAACCACGGAAAAAACCTTCTGACATGATTACTTAAGAAACAAGAAGCTACTCCCTGCATCAGTTAGTGTAAAATAACTTGTTGCCAGTTTAACCATATTAATCACTACAGTAATTATCCAGTCTAAGGCTCTTACCTGTTTGCTTAGTTAAATCCACATAGTGACTTTTATTTATTTATTTTGGCCTGGCTGTGTACATTCAGGGTGTTACTGATTATTTGAGGGCCCTAAGTGAGCGAGTGAACCTCTTACTCACACCATAAAATAATTAATAATGTAGGGTTTTGAAGGAGGGGAAAACAATATACAGTATTCTTTTATTTATTCACTTCCATAGCCTGTGGGAGTTCAGAGCACAAGGTACAGGATACCCTTGATGAGGTGCAAAAACAAGGCACCCACACCCACTTATGCACCCAGCAATACATTGGATGGTACCAGTCCAAGGTACATGGTTGAATCTTAGGTCTGTTTTGAGTTGTTGTGCAGGTTCTTTGGTTTCTTGGATTTCTCAAAAATGCCAGTGGGTAAGCTGCCTAAGATAAATTGTCCCTGGAAGTGAACCAACTTGTGAATAAGTGTGCGAATGTGTGTTTTTGCGGCCTTGCAATTGACTGGCATCCCATTCAGGGTGTATTCAGAATTCACACTCTGTGTTTATGGAATAAGCTCTGAATCTACCATGGCCTTAATCTGGATTAAAAAAATAAATATTTGTTTATTAAGTTCTGGGTTGAGGACTGGAAGACGTTTCCTGTGTTTAGGCGTTATATGGGTTTGTTTGCAGATACTTACAATTTTACAAAATTACAAAAAGCATGTTTAAATTGCACCAGGTGTGAAAGAGTGTGTTAGTGGGGTCCTGATCAGGATTAAAAAGTTGCAAAAGATTATTTAAAAAATTAATTAATTAATGAAGGCTTGTTAGGTTAATAGTACTTATACACAGTATTCAGTTAGTATAGTATGTAAGTTCTATTAGAGGCAGAACCTTTGAGTTTTTACCCTTAAGTTCATGTCTAAAAATAAGGTGTAGATCAGGGTACCACAAATTCTGAAACCAAACATAGTTTGATAAAGTCTGTGCTAAAAGTCTTCTGATGCAACTCTCTAGTAATTTACTAATTTAAAAGGCATTAGTGCAAGAAAAGCACCAAGCTTGACTACTGTTATTCTGGAACTGGGTCACTCTTCTGTACACTATTAGATGAAACAGGCCATCATTTTTCTAAATCTTTCTACTAGCTCTCTTTTAGGAAATCCTTTAGTTATATGGTTCAGCATAGAACATTTCATGGTTCTCCCAAAAGGACTGACAATATCATGCTGGCTTTTGTAAGTAAATCATTGTGTCAGTCTTAGATAAGTGAATTCACTGCTGGGTGGAGGTTGTTGACATTTAAAAGAATGGAAAAACATTGACAACACAATGTTCATGTGTCAGAATGTACTTTTACTTCATGGCAATGCTACAGTGTGCAGCATGTTGTTGCAGAAAATAAAAAGTGCATGATAAGAATTCACCTTGTGTGCTAATCCTTGCATACTTAGCACTTGTTAGTGTGCAAGTGCATAGAATTTGGGCATTCCTTTTGGAAAGCTGCCATCATGTACTTTGGATACCTGCCAAAGTAAAAAGCTATGCGTGCAAATGAGAACATGGATAAAGGGGGGAATGATTCTCATAGTACAGGTGAGCACAAGGTCATTGACAGGTCAGAGAGTTACTGTCTCTCTTTTTAATCCCTTCAGATTTAATGACTTAGGGTAGGAGGCTTTTGTACTGGAGAGCCACATTATAGAGTTTAACACTATATGTACTTGATGTACACAACCAGTCAAGTCTGGTTCTTCCTGATTTTTTTATTTCTTTTTGCATTGTAAAACAATGCTAAAGGCATCGAGAATACATCATAAATGGGATGGTCTTCATGAGAGCCAGTTCCATCATGGTGCTTGATGGGTTTTACAAATGCATTTGACAATAGAGTTCTTGCAAGAACTATTCCAGAACAGCTGAACTTTGTGTCTTAAAATAAAAGCTAACTGTTGTTGTTGTTAATTAGGTACCTTATTTTTAGCATTGTTCTAGATTGTAGGGGAAAAAAATCTAACCTTATGTCTATACTTTTGACTGGTTATTAGCTATGATTTTGAGTTTGCTAGAAGAGAAAGAACAATACTCTCTGTTGTGCTGTGACCCTGCATAACCTGCGTTTGTAGTCATGTATCAAGACCAAGGATGAAATTCTCAGTCAGACATAGGCAGACAGTAGTGTCACAATGTTTGTTTAGTATTTTATTTAAGCCAAATACCTAGAGTCGAAATATAGCAGGGCTTGATTCTGTTTATCATAAAAAAGTACTATGGTAACATGTGTATCAAATCCAGTTCCATATTTAAATAGGTTAATAAAAGTACTAACACCCATATAAGGTTAAATAATGTCATTATTTTATATTAACATCAACACCTTATATACCTCAGTCTCTACTACAATGTACCTGACAAGCCTTTCCTCCCTCCTCTGTCCTGTGACTACATTTTGTTTCTGCTGAATGAATTTAGAGAAAATATTTGTCTTGCAGTTCTATTAATCCATGGCAAACTCATGTGTGCATACTTGATTGGATACTCTACAAAACCAGATTAAAATGTGATAGTTATATGATCCTTATATCACCTTAACAATGCTGAAAGTCTCACTTGTCTTTTAGGAAGTTTTCTAAAAAACTGATATCTGAATCCTGTCACTATACTCCTGGTTGCTAAGATCTGTTTCAATTCAAGTCTAGAAACAAGGAAGGAAAACAATGCTTAAAGAATAAATGTATATATGTTAAAACTAACATCAGAATGGCTGCCTGTAAGGTTACTGTATGTCTTGCTAATACACAGATCAGACACAAACATGCACAAATGGGAGGCAGCCCAGTTGTGCATCAAGTAGCATTACCATCTTACATCTCAAGGATCAGCTGAGCTGCATGTGCTTCCCATGTCATAAAAAACATACCAATAGGTCGGACTGGTTATGCTAAATTCCCCTAGATGTAAGTAAGTGTGTGCATGGTACCTTATAATGGACTGGGATACCATTCAGTGTGTATTCTTGCTTCATGGCAAGTTTTCTGGAAGGGCTCTGGATTCACCTGGTTCTGACCAGGATACAAATGGTTTAAGTAAATGCATGGTTATTTAGAAACCTTAAACCTGAAAGACTTTAGAGTCTTTCACCTTCTTCAAATATATTTTTTAGACCATTATTTTCAACTTTAACACACACCAACTTTTATTTAAAATAATCTAAGTCTTCTGCAGTAGCATCCCAACATGTTTGATTTCCAGCAGACAGCAAATCCACTCTAGATGAGCTTGCTCACTATGCTTGTCCAGCTCTCATTCACTCATTCTACATGACAAACAACTCCAAACCCTACTGTATCGTACAAAATTATGACATAGACTCTGCAAATTACATGACCAATGGAGTATTGTTTTAATATTCACCTTTACTCATTCTATTTTTCTTAATGTTTGTTTCTTCTTCCAAGAGGTTACATGAGCAGAGGTGAGGTTGCTGTAAAAGGTCATGTAAAGTTAGTTGAGTTCCTCGCGTGCCATGAGGCAAGTGATAATCATTAATCTGTCTTCACTACCACACCTACATGCAGCCCACAGGATATTTTTTTCCATGCGAACCAATTTTCTTTAGCAGTGTGTGTTTTACCAGGTTCATCGGGCAAGCAAACAAGCCTCTGCAACTTGTGGGTGCAACATGCAATCATAAGTACACTACAAAACCACAGAATCAGCCGGTGAAACCACTGGGTGTTTCATAATTAAGGTGCTGGCATAAACTCATCTTTGTTTCATCTGAAGCACCTTAAATGAACACAACTTTCCAAAGAAGTCAGTCTCAACAGCCGATAGAGTGAGGGTGTATGTATTCAGGTAATATAAAAATGTTATAATGTTTTGGTATACTGTGTGTGTGTGTGTGTGTGTGTGTGTGTGTGTGAGTGTGTGAGTGTGTGTGTGAGAGAGAGAGAGAGAGAGAGAGAGAGAGAGAGAATTGATGGCACTGGATTATTTAATGTGATTTTAGGAAAGTTACCAAGTAAGTAAGGTTCTAAGCTTTTAAAGGATTTAGCCAGTAGTTCTTTCTTTTAACATGAACCCACTTTAATTACGCACTTTGTCAGGTTTGTTGAGCAGGTGAACAAGTCTTGGCAAATTGTGGCTTTAACACAGACACAGACACAATAACATAAACAGTACAATTAGAGGTAGGAATTACTTATTATTATAGAATTAGCCCAGAATCAGTAGACCAGATTTCACCAGATACAACTTTAACAAGGATGTACAAACCACTGTGAAGTAAAAACTCTTCCAGTCGAGGGGCTATTCAATGACTGTGGTTTCTTCTGGATCTACTATAGCAAATTATTTTCCATATATATTTTTTTCACCCAGTTGCCGCTTGCCTATATGGCAGAATCATTCTATGCTGATAATCAGTATATTCATGCTATTGCTTGTGCAATATTGAAATTACTCATTTACATCGGATCGAATTAAATATTTTATCCTGTATGAAATCAAAAGCTAAAATATTATTTAGAAAAGTTTTGTTGCATTTAAGGTTTGTACAAACCAAATTGAAGGTTAAAAAAAACTCATATTCCGCTATACTCTGTACCACATATTCTGTACAGGGTCATGGGAAGCCTGGAGCCTATTCCAGGGCACTCGGAAGCCAAGTTGGGATACACCCTGGACAGGGTGCCAATCCATCACAGGGAACACACACACACTCACACACTCTACAGACAATTTGAAAATGCCAATTAGCCTAATCTGCATATCTTTGGAACGTGGGAGGAAACCAAGTACTGGAAGAGCATATTTTATAAGTGTGAGGCCACAGTGCTGCCCATTATAAAAATTTTTTTTAGTGAATTACTGTACAAGTAAGGTGGCACAGTGGTTTAGTGGTTAGCCCTGTCGCCTTGCCTTGCACCTCCAGGGTCCGGGTTCGATTCCTCTGGTTTGTGTTCATGGAGTTTGCATGAACATTAGAGTAATTGTCGTTCCAAAATTATCCATAGTGTGTGAATGATCGTGTGTGTGTGTGTGTGTGTGTGTGCCCTGCGATGGATTGACACCCTGTCCAGGGTGTACCCCGCCTCATGCCCTGAGTCTTCTGGGATAGGCTCCAGGCCACTTGTGACCCTGTATACAGGATGAGGCGGTATAGACGATGAGTGAGTGATACTGTACAAATATGCAATTTCATGTACAATTACTTATTGTCAACCCCTTAAAATACTTAGACATTTAAAACATAATTTCAGTTAAGAGCAACTAAAATTGCAGCTCATGTAATAAACCTGCCATAATCGTTAAATAATCAAAATCAGATTCAGTTCTTGATTCCAACATGTACTATAACATAGCCTTGGCTAGTTGTATATTCTGAGCGGACTGGTACTACACTTCTGGACCATAGATCTTCAAAGAACTTTGAGTCCTGCCGTCAATCCTATTTATAAACAATTCCGATTTAACTGTCAAACCCTCTTTTAAACAATGTGACATATGTTCTATTTCAATCATTCCTTTTGTGAATGGTTCCATAATAAATCACATCCCGATGTATAAAGCTGACCACATTTTGTTGAGAAATAACAATGCATCACAATAATCCTGCCAGCATGCAAATGCTTCAGATGCTTCTGATTTCCTAGCTGTAACTAAAACAAACACAAATCTAGTCATTTGGCCTGAAGAACAGCACCGGACCACTTTAGTCAGATTGAGTTTCTGCTCTGTGTTTAGTCATTTCCCTTCCTTTTCCCAAACAAAATGACTTGCAGCAGCCTAAACACTCAATCAAACTTGACACTGACATCTAAAGCATGTCTCAACTGTACTTTTGAAATTTTATAAGCTTGTATAATGACTGACAAATGTAGGGAAGGAGGTGTGTTACACGACATGAGCTGAGCTGAAATTTGTGAGCCTATAAATCTCAGATAAATGAACGAATGTGGATCTAACTGCACCAATTTGAGGATGGTATCTGGAGCGTCTCTGGAGCTTATAGTTTCTTTATTCTAAAAACTTTTACAAAGATTTGTCAGTGCAGTGAAAATTAATTGTACCCAAATCTGGTACATGCAGGATTACAATTACTCAATTACTAATTTATTGAACCGATTTGTACCATCTTTTGTTATGTTCTGATGTTAGCCAGAACTTTTCTTTGTTTATGACTTTTATTTTAACTGTTTCTGGGGCATAGCAACAAAACATCAGCAATCATAACAAGGAGGACAGAATGACATAAATTGCTTGTTCCACATGAGGAATCACAATGAGTATCTGTTTTGTTGTGTGTTTTGCAACTCAAACATACAAATTTCCACTCAAATACCATGAAGAGTATAATTTTACCAAAGAAAACACGGTGTTTAGATTGTAGTTAGACAATGCAGCGAATTGAGAATTCGTCAGTGATGACTTTGGCATCAGATACACTCATGTTGTTCGCATCTTTTCAAATCATGCAAAAACAATATTACTTTTACACAACAATCCGCTTTCTCACATATCTGTTCTTTTACTTTATTTAACAGACAATTCGTGTGAAATATGTGAAAGCATGCCTTTTTAATAATCTACTTTTTCCTACTAACTTTTACAGATTAGCTTCTTAAACAAGCATGTAACAAAACAACAGTCTTTCAAACGATAATAACTGATCTTATCCTAGTGAGCCTGCACTACAGACCTCTGATTAGACCTTTTAGCCATACCTGCCATGACATCATTCTTATTAGGTTTGAGACATCTGTACAGATAAAAACTATGTAGCTAACCCTTACCTCAACCTTAAATTTTCTCTCGTTGTCTACCGTAGGTTTTGGACTTTAAAAATTGTTTATACATACATATACACTTAGAATTGGATTCAATGCGTTAAATATGCAAATACATACCATACAGTCCATACACTTTAATAGGAACAGCTATACGTTGTGCATGTTTTCCAGTCAACCAATTACATGGATCAGGGAAGTGTGTAAAAACTTCATGAACATACAGGTAAAGAGCTTCAATTAATGTTCACATCAAGCATCGGAACAGGGGAAAAAATATGATCTCAGTGACTAAGTATGGCAATGTTGTTGATGCCAGATGGGCTTGTTTGAGTATTTGAGAAACTGTTGAAAAATCCTTGGATTTTTATCAAAAGTATCCAGAGTTTACACATACTCAGAATCATGATATTGGTGAAAAAGGTAATAGGATTATGACCAAAATGGTTAGAAAATGCATGGGAATTATGTAGTAACTTAAATAACCACACTTTACAACCATGGTAAACAGAAAGGTATCTCATAACGTACAACCTGCCGAATCTCTCAGTCAAAAACAGGAATTTAAAGCTAATTCTGACACACTTTCTCACAGAAACTGGACAGTTAAGGACAGAAGAAATGCTCCCTGGTCTTCTTACAGTTTTCAGATGTGCAGATTCGGTGAGCCCTACAATCATTCATTCTTCCATTCAAGTCATCATCATGAACAATGGCTGGCCTCAGTGACCTATGACTTCACACTGCAGTCATTGCTGAAGTCCCAGACTTCATGCTACCCTTCTATCACACACACACTCGCATATACAGGCAATTTGGAAATGCCAATCAGAGCTAAAACACTTGCTTTGGACTGGGGAGAACACATGGACTATGTGCAGAGACTGGAGACTGGAAGTGAGATTCAACCCCTCAACCCTGGAGGTAAGAGGTGAAAGTGGTTACCACTAAGCCAAATGTAACATTATATTTTTTACCCATTAGGATATTTGACATGAACATTAAGTGAAGCTCTTGACCTGTATCCGCACAAGTTTCTGCATTTCACTTCTGCTGCATGATTGTCTGATTGGATAATTGCATGAATAAGCAGAGGTACAGCTGTTCCTATTAAAGTGACTGGCGAGTGTACAGCTAAGTTTAAAGCTGTGGAAAAAAATTTTGATTATGGAGTAACAAAACAAAATAACAAAAGATTCTGGCCAACTGGTGGTGGGTGGTAATGCATCTTTGTGTGTGCGAGTCAGAGAAAGTTTCCTGTTTAATTACATCCTTTATCCAAACACACACCTGCCCAAAATAGAGTTTCTGTGAGAGCGCCTGCACCTGTTTTTATGCCTGGCTAGGTTTATTACTCTTTTGCTTCCTGTTTGTTTGTATTATCTTTCTTCCTTTACTTTCGTATTCAATTCGGGACATTATTTCAGTGTTTGTTTAGGCGTGCGTTTATGTGTTTGACAAGAGACAGACTGCTTGGGACACCCGGCACAGCATTTGTGAAAGATACAAACAAAAATTATTACAAACTTTGGGAAATTAGACACATTTTCTGTCATTAATACCAAAATAAGGATGGCTTGTTTATTGTTTCTTGAGTGCATTCAAGATTGGTAATTATAAAGCCTATAGAAAATATCATGTAAGCAGTCATGTAGTTGTTATGCAGTGAAGCTGCACTGCACAATATTGTTTTCTCCGCTCTAACACAAGATCCAACACATCCTGTAATTATCCAGCCGCATAAAAATGTCCATATGGTTTCAAGCACTTGGTTTGTGATTCATTGGAGAGGTATTTTATAGAGGATTTCATTTCTCCATATTAAACTGTAAATCTTCACAGAGTTTATCTTCTAAAACATTTTTACTATGAAATGTTTCTTGCGACTGATGTTATGTTTATCAGATTTTACACCTCTAAATGATTTCAGCGTGCCATGTTAATTTTAAGGTTTTATTGAAGATACATTTGTATATTGGTAACAGGTTTCGAAGCAAGGCTTTAACATTAGGGATTTCTTTATGTCTTGAATAGTTTGACTTCAAGTGATATTTTATCAATAAAACTATTAGCAATGTTCAGGTCATGCTGTACAGTATTTGTGAACAAGGTATTCAACTTAATTCCTTATAGAAAAGTGTTTGGATAATATACAAACTCTTGATTAATTTAAAAACTTTGATTATAATATTAAGAATTAGAATTTGAATAATTTTAATAATAACATTTGTTTGAATTTAACGACGTTTATTTTGAATATGTTTGTATATAAAATATAACATTATTTTGTAATGTTAATGCAAAAATGATTACTAAAGAAAATACTTTAAATATGCAAATATTTTACATTCGTAACATTTGTAACTATTAAAGAAAGTACTTTAAATTTGCTTGATTTAACAAATAAATTTTAATTCTGATATGAGTCTCACATTATCTTATGTATAATAGTATATAAGAAATGTTCTATTCATATACAGTATGTATTTTATAAGAGAGGGATAATAGATAAAATGAGCATAGTATTTTATCTGGGAAAGCTTCATTCTTGTTATTGTTGATCTAAAGTTGAACTAGCACTTGAAATCTAGGCTAGTCTTTCAGTCTGGTATGCAAAGCATAGCTTAAGAACAATTCATGCTTAAGGTTTGGCTGTTTGATGGTTTAAGCTGACCTGCGTGTATTCATGCAGGAGGAATTTTAAATGCTCTGTGTCTGTTAAAAACAAGTCTGTCCTCACTGTGTTCACCTGCACATTGAAAGTTCGTAGCTGACACAGACAAGAACAGAGGTCACAGAGAGGTTTCATGTGCGTGTGTGAAAGGGAGAGAGATTCTGTACTAAGGAATGTCTTTGTGTGTGTTGCTATAATAGGCCGTCAGTGGATAGTCTATAGAAGTTATTAGACTCTAAATCTTCGACAATAGCTACAACATGCAGCTTCAGACAATTTCTCACCCTTAATCTCGATTCCTCACACGCTATATCCGCACAGAATCCAGCTCAGAGAAAAAAACAACAAACATATCTTTTAAAGTATATGATAACCTACTGTCTGATATGAATCTCAACACACAGTGTTAATACAGACAGCCCTGTCCCTTCACCTGTGCCAAAAAAGGTTAAATGATATCTAAATTATTCATTACATCTATACTATGGGTTTTTGTATCCTTTTAAACTTTGATTATGATAAATAATTGATCCAAACTGGCAAACAGGAACAACAGCTGCTCTGTAGTCTTTTGTCGGAAGATGAAATCAAATCCCCATACTCACGCTTTTGACGTGCAGCGCTTCGCACGGCACCCTCCACCCGGCAAATTCATGCATTCTGTTGAAAAAGACAATTAGGCATACAGAAACAACTCTCAGTCAGAGAGGCCATGTCTCAACTCATAAACTACACAGAATTAGTATTTAAATGTAGACTTAAACAAACGAACAGATCGAGGGTTCTTGGGGCAAAGGCTGTAGAATTTGCCCCAGATGCTACTCCAGTTTATCACGAGACCACACACACACACACACACACACACACACACACAAAACATAGAGAATCAGCCATGATAAAACCGGAGAACCCAAAGGAAACCCACATAAACATGAGAAAAACATGCAAAACCCCACTTAGAACCTCAAGCCTTGTTTTTTCTGCTTTGCTTCCCATTCTTCCAGCAGAAATGCACCTAAAAGCCCTGAAAACTGGGATCTTAAAAAGATATATCATATAGCATAGTTCATTTCTCCCAGTTTTATTGATGTACTATTTTTAATAAGTTTTGCTACTTTTGCTCATCCTGCATCTGGGAACCTTCCGATCAATAGTCCAACGGCAATCAGCCATAATATTAAAACACAAAACATTAGGTCTGATGTTGAGTAGGTTCCACTTGTGCCCTTTGGGCATGACTCCACAAGACCTCTGGGGGTGTGCTGTGGTGTCTGGCTCTGGGATGGTAGCAGTGGTGTCAAAAGTATTCACATTCATTACTTGAGTAGAAGTATAGATACTAGGGTTTAAAAATACTTCTTTAG
>JAQMYL010000020.1:9096146-9115513 GCA_030014365.1 Clarias pachynema
CTCTCTCTCTCTCTCTCTCTCTCTCTCTCTCTCTAACACACACACACACACACACACACACACACACACACACACACTACTACGGGATATTCTGTATTTCATCAGCTCCCCCTATTGGTCAAAGTGGTTATATACATTTAAATTTGTCTTAAAATCTAAACCAGTTGTTTTTTTGGTTATATTTAGGCTTATAATTTTGCTGTTATTATTCAGCTGAAACCATTAAAAAGTAACTAAATACAATAAATAGACAGTGTTTTAAAAATGTGTTTATATTGGTCAGGCCTTATTTTCAAAAACCTTATGTGATCATTTATGAAAGAAATAGTAACTTAGTTTAATGAAAATCTTCACTTTCTTGTGTATCATTATCAGAAAAGAATCAGAAGATTTATTATTTTTAAATGCTAAAACCAGCAAATAAGGGATACTCTAAATTTAAGGTTCAAGCACACACATTCAGTAAGTTAATTAACATCTTATGACAAAAACAACATATCGGTGCCTGTGGAAGAAGAACATCCACACCTCCTTAATTATAATGTGTTACTTCTCAGCCAGTGGACACTTTCATGACATGGATCAGGTGTGTTAAAGTTAAGAAAGCTTGAAAGTGTACAGGAATCCTCAGAACTAAAGCCAAGAGCCTTTCACTTTACCACCCACTCTGTGATGTAATGCCTGTGGGGTGTTAACGTAGAGGGACTGCTGTAATTATGCTATTCTTCCATGAAAATTACAGGAAATCACGAAATGGATATAATTCTCAAGAGAGAACACTATCACGATTTTCACTGTGCCACACACAACACAATATGCTCAAACCACAAAAGGCCAAATTGTTTTTGATTTTTCTGATTAAACCAGCATAATTGAAAAAAATGTGCTTCCCAAAAGTCCTCATCAAAGGGAGGGTTTCCTCGCCTTGCACAGATAACAGCACATTCTGACTGGGTGGTCTGCTCTGCATGGTGCATTGATGTCTTGGGTGAGTTGAATATGAATTGTGTCTGATTGAACGATCCTTTTAAAGCAACCAAACTGTAAAAAAATGTGTTCATTAAAGCTTATTTGAGGGGGCAGAATGGAAAGTACAAAAACTGACACTGCAATGGCTGGTTTATTGTTTAAAGGTGACTGTTGACTGAACATAGGAAGAGTTTGTGACCTCAAAAAAATACAAAAAACTTTGCTAGTAAAAGTTGTAGTATGGGGATGATTTAGGCAATTTGCCTAATAGATTAATAAAATTCTCTGATATGTACAGAACACACACACACGCACGCACGCACGCACGCACGCGCACACACACAGACACACACACACACACACACCACATTAAACAATGTATTATTCAAAACAGAACAAAAATGTAGTAAATGAAAATCATAGCTATTTAACAAAACTGCACATCTGCACATTGCTTCAATTTAGATTTATTATTATATTTTTCACTCAGCTAGGTTTAGATTTAAGCGTATTAGATGTCAGGTCAACAACCCAAACCAAACATACTTTAATGATTTGTGTTGCCTTCCTAAGGTTTTGGCAGTTAAGACTAGTGAACTGCACTACACTTGTGTGTATGTGGCATACTGTACATACACTGATCAGTCATACCATTTGGCAACAAGCGAAGAGTCAGTTCTTTAAGGTGATGTACTAGAAGAAGGAAAATGGGCAAACAAAGGAATCTGAAAGACCTTAACAAGGGCCACACAGTGGTGTCTAGAAAATGTCTGTTTCCCAAAACACAGGTCTTCTGGGGGGTTTCTGGTGTGCAGTTGTACCTACTAAAAGTAGTCCAAGGAAGGACAAAGGGTAAACTGGTGACAGGGTTATGGCCATGGCTCATTAATCTACATGAGAAGCAGATACTAGCCTGTTTGGGCCAATCCCAATAAAGAACTATTGTAGCACAATTTGCTATTAAAAAATGTTTTTTTTGTGTGTGGCTATTATAGGAATGTGTCAGAACCCACTGTGCATCCCAGTCTAGGTCATGTATAGGGATGTGTAGCCACAGACTTTTCGGAGTGTACATGCTGACTCCCCCTCTGTATAAATAAATGTTCACTGCTGAAAGCTCCTACAGTGGGGATGTAAACACCAGAACTGGACCATAGAGCAATGGAAAAAGTTGGCTGGATTTGATTAATCACATTTTCTGTGACATCATGTGGATGGCTGAGTGTGTGTGTCCCACGTACCTGGGCAATAGATGACTCCAAAATGCACTATGGGCAAAAGGCGTTCTGGTAAAGACATGAAGCTCTGGACAATGTTCTGCTGAAAATCTCTGGGACCTGGCATTTATATTGACACATAACATCTACCAAACATAGTTGCAGACCAAATATTCCCTGATGGCAGTGACATCTTCCACCAAGATAATGCACTCCACTGCTCTACGAAAATCAATTACACTAGTAATAATTTGAGGAACATAACAAAGAGCTCAAAGATGTTGATCTGGTCTCCAAATTCAGAAGATCTCAACCTGACTGAACTTCTGCCTGACAAGCTGTACTATCAAGTCTGATTCATGAATGCCGCACCTTGCAAATAATCTTGCTTAAAGGAGCTGCTGCCAATACCTTGGTGCTAGACACCACAGCACACCTTCAGGGGGCTAGTGGAGTCCATGCCTTAATGGTTCAGAGTTGCTTTGTTGTTTTTGTGACACGAGAGGGACTTATACAATATAAGGCAGGTGATTTTGCTGTTATGCCTGATTAGTGTATAGAACTGAATTAATTCATAGGCTATTTCTCAAATAAGCCATCCTGATACACACACATACTGTAACCCCACATAATAGGGAAGTCCATCCACCCGACCATAAAGGAACCTCAGTAATCCAACTAGGGAGCGTGGAAGACAATGGTGATTACTATTTATAATAATATTTATTCCCATTTTATGACTGTGGTAGGACCTTCAGTCAACATTTACACATTCGTTCACACGCTACAGGCAATTTGGGAACGCAGGTCTTTGGACTGTGGGTGGAAACCCTCCAAGCATCAGGAGAACATGCAACCTTCATGCACACAGACACCAAAGTGGGAATTGAACCCAAACCCTGGATGTGCAAGATGACAGTTCTAACCACTACACAACCGTTCCACCATAATAGGGAAGAATACATTATTTATACAGTATAAAGGGACATTGGGCTCTAAAAGAGAAAGACCAGAATAAACATAGGACATATTAATAGTTACTAAAGTGCAGACTCATCATGGAGCTTGAAACTCTTTTAAAATACCCATGTTGTGACAATACACGTGTTGTGATGTGTTTAACAAATCAAAATCTTTGCCAATGTTTTTTTGCCTTTATTTTGAACTATGCATTTAAACAATGTCAAAATTATTAAATGATGATAATAGAGATCCAAAAACAAACAATAATCTAAATGCAATCCTCCAAAATGAACATTTGATCCAAATTAGATTATGAGGTGTCACTCCCAATATCCAGAATCACAATAACCCAGGCAGTAAAAATGATCCACTGTCTGCTTGGGGGAGGAGCAATAACACCGCGTGACCCGGAAGTGCTCTTAGTTGCAAAAATAATAGGAACCTGCTTACAGCTGAGCTGCCGAGAAGTCCGTGAGTAATATTGTACTGTTTCATGAATTGTCCTGGTCGCTGAAGTGAGAATGCTGGAGAGATATTACAGACGTTTTTTCGACGTGGCTCTGAGAAATGTCTTCTTTGTCGTAGCTGAAAATGCTAGGTTGTTCGCTAAGTGTTAGCTTGCTAGCGGATGTTTGTGCAACAACAGCTGATGTAGCTTGACATCAGCTGTTGTTGTTAGTTGGTTGTGTATGACTTTTGCTCGGCACATCAGTTCGCTTTTCTGAAATTATTTTTCATTCATAACATCACTTTCAATCTTCTAAGACATTTCCAGACTGACACACACACACACACACACACGGTATAACCGAGTCATTACAGAGGAAGGACCTCAGTGGCCTGTCACTCCCTTTAATACATGGAGTATAAAACCACGGCGCTTTTTAAACACGTAACTTATTAAACACCGTGGTTAAAGGGATTTGAGGGAGCTCATGTTTTAGGATTTAACCTGGAAATAATGTTAGTCACATTTTAAAAGGTGATTTATTCATGTCAGATCAGCTTTATTGTCAATAAGCATGTAAGTACCACTACTGCTAGTGCTCCAGTGATGTTTCACTTTATACCTCAGCACTAATGATTTGTCAGATCTGCTTGATTAATATTATATAGCACCTGCCCTGGAAGTAGTAGGGATGGAAATCACAAGGGATTACCCGATATGATATTATCATGAGCATGATACTTGTGTTGATTTGATTTAATTTGCATTGCGATCCTGTAAATATCCCAATTTTGTTAATACACATGTACACAGTACTGTGCATACGTCTTAGGTGGATGCAAATAAATCCAAATAATGAAACAGTCAGTATTTGGTGTGACGACGCTTTGAGGACTCTTAAGTCTCAGGTACAGTTTCATTCGGTGAGGAACACCCATCACAGTATGACATAAAAGTTGGTGATGATGCTGCCTACCTGTGCAAATACTGGTGGCGCAACAAACAGAATTTCTGTTAAATATAGATAGATTAGCTACTAAGTTTTTCTTGAGTATCCTGCAGAATCTCCCACAGTTCTTCTGAGGATTTAGACTGCTACCCCTCCTTCATTTCTACTTGCAAAACCCAGCAGCTTTCATTTTGTTTTTTTTGGTCCAAAAAGATGTCACATATATAATATGTTACTTTGTTTTCTATTCAATTCAATTCAATTTTATTTATATAGTGCGTTTAACAATGGTCATTGTCTCAAAGCAGCTTCACAAAATCATTCTGTCACAGATATATTTTTAGTGTAGCCTACATAGTGGAATACTAATGTTTGCAAATCAGAAATGTTTTTGTACTGACTCAACAACAAAGTCATAGAATGAGTAAAAAAAATATTTTATTAAAAATATATATTATATATATTTTTTTCATATTTTCTTACAATTCAAAACACAGTTCTCCTAACACATGGAATTCTGTGTTGCTTGTCAGTATGTGATTAGCTTAGGATTATAAAGGAACTGCAAGGTTTTACAACCTCAAAATCAAACATATATAAATAGAAGAAAGAAAAAAAAATCAAATTTGGAGTCAGTGTGGCAACGCATGAATTAGCACACAAAATCACAATACCTAACTGAATCGATTCCACCATCTCTAGACATAACTCCCATTAGTGCATCTTAAACATATTATTAATTTCTTAGATTCATTAATCTAAGACTACTAAAGAGATTAAAATTAAATTTAGATTAATTAATCAAATTGAAATGAAAATTTAATGTTGATGTCCTGTAAGGTGAGTTTTATATATATTTATTAAATGAGTCTCCAGTGTCAGTGTAACTATTCAGGTCAAAGAGTGTTTTAGATTTTTCTTTTTAAGCTAAAGAGAAAGTGAGGGAATGAATGTTTACTGCTACTGTAATGTTAGTGATAACTTGTTTCATGAATGTTCCACTACATTAAATGTCACCATGAATTAATTGATGAGTAAAATCCAAATAAACAGATAATTATTTGAAAATTGATGCAATATAAAATATCTTGTATAACAGTTAGTTAAGATCAAACACTCTGATTAGATGAGAGACTTTCCATGACCGGTAATAATAAACCACTGGGATGTTTAACTACATGTATTACTCCACGTATCCTAATAACCCTTAACTACACTTTTAATTACACCCTTAATTAACTGTCGGTTGCTTGCTCCCCCAGTCGCTATTAGTTAGTTCCACCAGTGACGGAGGGATGTGTTGCCAGAGCAAGATAACTGGTTAAATAAAGAAACAAATAATAACCAATACCAATCATAAAATACCAATCATAATAAATGGTTCATAATAAATGGTGTTTTCAGAACGGTTGTATAAAACCAATCTCACACTTGAGGTCATAATGTAGTGCTGGATATAGCACAGCTGTGCCTCTATGCTTGCTATGCTTGTACTGATGGATATAGCACGCTTGTGATGTTGTCGCAAGCATAGAGTGTGAATCTCAAGTGTGATATTGCTTATGACTGGGCAGCATAGTGGTGTAGTGGTTAAGACCCTGGCATTTCACCTCCAGGGTTGAGGGTTTGAGTCCTGCCGTTGGTCCATGTGTGTATATTTTGCGTGTTCTCCCTATGTTTTTCCAGGTACTGTACCCCGTTTTGTTCCCATAATCCAATGACTTGTAGAATAGGCTGATCAGCCTTTCAGAGCCTTTCCATATTGCCCACTGTGTGATCTTGTGCCCTGCGATAGAGTAGTGCCCGTAATAGACTCCAGGCCTCCCACAATTTTGAACAGGCTAAGTGGTATAGAGAATGAGTGAGAGCGAGTTTATTAACTTATTATCATTGGCTTGATGAGAATGATGTTTATACAAAATAATATTTCAGAAAAATGAACTGGCGCCAATAACGATGCCAAACTGCATCAGCTGTTGTTCTTTTAGTGTAAATCAGATTTTTATTTATTTATTTATTTTGCTTTTTTTGTGGGAGATGGGGACAGATTTTTGGGGGCATAACTTTTCTTTTGCATAAGAGAAATACAGGGGTTGTGGTTTTTCGACCACAATAATTCATTAGTATGATATTGGCTCCTTTTGCAGCCAATACAGCATCAGTTCACCTTGGGAATGACAGATACAAGTGCTGCACAGCGGCCAGAGGGATTTTGAGCCATTCTTCTTGCAGAATAGTGGTCAGGTCACTACGTGATGCTGGTGGAGGAAAACGTTTCATGAATCACTCCTCCAGAACACCCCAAAGTGACTAAATAATATTTAGAACTGTGCAGGGCATGGGAGATGTTCAACTTCACTTTCATGTTCATCAAACCACTCTGTCACCAGTCTCGCTGTGTGTATTGATGCATTATCATTCTGATACACGGCACAGCTTTCAGGATACAATGTTTAAATCATTGAGTGCACATGGTCCTCCAGAATGGTAGGACCATTTGGGTCTCTTCCACACCGTAACTCTCCCGGATGTGGGAAAGACAGTGAAGGTGGACTTATCAGAGAACAATACATTGTGAAGTGACGTTTGGCATTGGCACGAGTGACCAAAGGTTTGGCTATATTAGCCCGGCCATGTACATTAACACTATGGAGCTCCAGACGAACAGTTTTGGTGGAACCAGGAAAGTTGAGGTGCACATTTAATTCTGCAGTGAGTTGGGCAGCTGTGGTTTTATGTTTTTTGGATACAATCCGGGTTAGTACCCGGACATCCCTTTCAGACAGCTTCCTCTTGTGTCCACAGTTACTCCTGTTGGATGTGGTTTGTCCTTTTTGGTGGTATGCTGACATTGCGCTGGATACCGTGGCTCTTGGTACATCACAAAGACTTGTTGTCTTGGTCACAGATGCGCCAGCGAGACGCGCACCAACAATTTTTTCCCTTTTAAACTCTGATATGTCACCCATAATGTTGTGTGCTTTGCAATATTTTAAGCAAAATTGTGCTATTACTCTAGGAAAGGCTACAGTTATTTAGGAAAGTTTTAGACATATATACAAATAATGGGAACCACTGGACTAACTGGGGTAACGGTCCGGTCATATGCTACGGCTAACCGTGAAATTTTTACAACACTACTCTCGCTATGCACACACCTACTGAGTTTCCATTTCATCAAGGCCCAGATGGGTTTATTTATTTGTTCGTGTCTGGAGTGTTTTTTTTTTTTTTCAGTGATGGTTTTAAGTGGCTATAAGAGGGCTTTGTAGTGTGTGTGTGTGTGTGTGTGTGTGTGTGTGTGTGTGTGTGTGTGTGTGTGTGCGCGCGCGCGCGCGTGTGTATCAAACTGAAAACCTTGCTTGTTTTACAACACCTGCTTTAGGTTTCCTTTCCAATAAAATATAAAGATATTTAATATAAATATAGCAATTATAAAATATAAAGCTATAACGGGGTGTGGAATGAATCCATGTAGGCAAATAAAGTTTATTGTTACATCCCTGACCTCAGATTCTCAATCTGTATCACATACAGTAAAAATAACAAGCAAAGAATATATTATTTTTTTGTTGTTCTCTCTCTCTCTCTCTCTCTCTCTCTCTCACTAGTGTGTGAGCCATGTCTCGTGCACGACAGCCTCCCCTAGTTACTGGCATCTCACCCAATGAGGGCACACCATGGACCAAAGTCACTATTCGTGGAGAAAACCTGGGCACTGGACCTAATGACCTCATTGGTGAGCCATGGGTTTTTCTGCTTCTTTTGGAATCTTGTGTGCAGCAGGATCTCTGCTTGGCTCTATGGATTGTATCTCTTGATTGACTATTTAATACCATGGGTAGTGAGAATGTTAAGCCTAAGAGTAAAAGATGAGTAATCGTGCTTCTCTGCCTCTATGCAATACCTCACCAGGCCTGTCTATCTGCGGGCACAACTGTCTGCTGACGGCTGAATGGATGGCTCCCAGTAAGATCGTGTGCCGCGTTGGTCCTGCTAAAGACGACAAGGGCGAGATCATCGTCACGACCAGGAGCGGAGGCCTAGGCACATCCACCGTCTCTTTCAAAGTCCTTAAAGCTGATAAGATAGGTTAGAAGTGCACCTTTGGAATGTTGTTCTGCATTTTCGCTCATATAAAGTTAAATGTGAATAGCTCATATTATGAACGACTCAAGTGTGTGTTGTATGTTTGCGTGAATCTGCACAGATATTCTAGAGCAATCTGCTGTGTGGGTAGATGAGGGAAATTACTATGACCTGAGACTTAACCGGAATAAAGGCATTTCTCCACTGTCTCTACGGCAGGCTGACCCACTGGGCATCGAAACTGATAAGTATGTCATACAGGCACGGACATTATACAACTGGTATAAAAATGTACTTATGTAATTTATAAATTAGGATTGAGGATAGGGCTCTGTGCAAGCAATGTGAGGTTTCCACTGGAAATTGCAAAGCTACAGCATCCAAATCATTCTAGTGGTGACCTGAATGCACTGAATGACCAGGTTACCACATCTGTGGAGTTTTTCTTTGCTGATGGCACGGGCATTTTCCAAAGAGAGTTATACTGCAATGTGAAAGAGAGTTATATTGCAATAAGCAATCATTTTTACACATGAACTGACCACTGGCCACCACTTTGTGTTATCAAAGCTAAAGGTGATTGAATGGAATTTTATAGTGCGAGACTTTTTTTTTTTTTGCCACAAAAGTACAGAAACAGACAGAAAACTGCACTTTTATTTTTTAAATTATATATATATATATATATATATATATATATATATATATGTGCAAAACAATTAAAAATGTCTTAGTTGCTTAAACATGGTTCTATTATCTTTTTAGGGGAAAAGTTCAACAGAAAGATTTGGAGAATTTGTTTCCAGGGATGAGCGGAGATTTCACAAGTGAGAATTTCTCTGCCACTTGGTACCTCATTGAGAACCACTCCTTAACCAGGTTAGTCAACTCTAAGATGCATATACAGGTTATTTGACAATTATGGATACTGAACAGAAAAAATGAACATGGGCCTCAAAAGGTATTGCACTAGCTTAGGTATTGGTTGTTAAATTAGCAAAACTAATTTAATCATAATAACTGTGGGCCCATAAAATATATGATATGAGGGGTGTTCAAGTTAAACCGGGACCTGTGATGAAATTTCTCATCAATTAATGAGTAAAACAGATTGACATATGCAAAAAAACTTCAAGCACAAGTACGGTGATGAGAGTCTTAGCCGTAGTAAAATACTTGAATGGTGCAAACATTTTAAAGAAGACCGTACATCCATGAATGACAATCCCGGCCGAGGTAGGCCACTGCGTTTATCCCTGTGATTGTTCAGTGACTAGAATGCCTGATCATTGAAAATCACCAGAAAACTTTTCACCAACTTGATGCATCTGTCAGTGGGAACTGTACACACAAACTTGCACAACTTTTGCACCAAACAAACACCACTTGCACATTACAGCAATTTGTCTCGGAATTAATGCCACATCTTCCGTACTGTTCTGACCCATCTCCACATGCTGGGGTCATTAAAGGACTTCCCAGGAGGTCAGCGTTTCAGACATGAAGCAGGCAGTTCGATCATGGCTCCAGCATACTGATAAAACCTTTTAACTTTTAAAAAGCAGTTACACTGCTTGGTGTTTAGTTAATGAAAAACTGGCCAAAGTGCATCAGTGTAGGAGGGATTATATAGAGAAATAAATGTATTTTATTATTCAGATTTGAATGACCACACAGTATTCCATAATATGTCCGTTTCCAAGCCTACTACACCGTTTAGGAAGAACTATGCATACTGGGACAAACGGGGAAGATTGGGTTTATTTGGAATTGTGTGCATTTGTGACTGAGGGGTCATATTTAACTGTGTGTAAACTTCACAGGTTCATTAATGTAAAAGTACAACATAGTCAGAAGGTTTGTTCCACATCTGTAAAGTAACAGGCAGCTGAAATCTCTGGAAAATGACTTTATAATGAATGTGTGACAGGCATGTGCTCTTGTGTAAGCATTTCACTGCATATCGTACTATGCATGACTGTGTATGTGACAAGTAAAATTTTTATTTGATTTGTGTTATAAAATATCAGGATTCTTTGATGTTCATTATAATGCAAATGTGATATTACTTTTTTTTTTTTTATTCTCTTAGTATATCCTATATTTTTTTCCTTTTCATTACACATGGTCAGAAAGGGAAGGAATGGCACATGACGAGTTGGTTCCCATTTTGAATTAGCATTTTTTTGTAATCTGAATTTCTAGCTAAGATTGTACAAGCTTGAATGTTCATTTCTGTTGTCAAATAATGTTAGTTGTGCTACTACAGTTTTACTTATACTCACTAAGTACTTTATTAGGGACACAGTAGTGCTGTAAATATAACAGTGAGTTCACTGATGTTAGTGTCTTTCTCAGACACCTAATCTCAGTTCATTAGAACACCTTTGGTAGAACAGGAGAGTCGCATTAAAGTGCACCTCAACAATTCGGAGTCATTGTGTGATGCAATCATACCCACATAATTTTCTTCAACATCGGCGTGAAATAAATGTTTCCAACATATTAAGAAAGGATATTTGGAAAGCAGAGGAAGTAGCCAGTATAAATATAGTAATTCAGCAATTGGATTATTCACTGTAAACATTCAGACTGTAGACTGAATATAATGTTAAATTATAAAAACTTTGAAAAGAGATTATGTTTCTATATTCCTGGAACTAAACAGTATCAGAAAAAGCATATAAACCCACCATATTGCTAACTAACACACTGCTTTTTTTCCCTCCTCTGTGCTAGTTTTGAGCAGCTGCGTATGGCAGTGGGAAATCTGAAAAAACAGGCAAGTAAGAAGAATGAAGGCAGTCTGGCCTGTGTGAAAGGAGGACTCAGTACTTTCTTTGAAGCCCAGGATGCTTTGGCAGGTATGCATGGCCCAAAACACATATTTCTGTGCTTTTTCTGTGTTTGGGAATATGTATATATACGCTTGGATTGTCAGAATCTGATTAGATTATAAAAAAAATTAATTACATACAGATGGTACATCTCCTTTGTAGGTTTATTTGTCTTTATAGATTTGGATTGTGGTGGTTCACATGTAGTTAAGTTCTATGAGTCATTAAGTTTTATGAGTGATGTTCAAGTCAAACCAGAATTTTTGATGTGTAAAAATGACAGAAAACTAGAGCAAAAACTACCTTTAGTTCTCTAATCCTACTCTCTAATGCTACTCTAAATGCACTTATCCCAGAGTTTCACCAGTACTTGGATACCATCAAGGTAGAAAGTTTTCTCAGTATGGCGGAGCCATGATAAGACTGCCTGCATCATGTCTGAAACGCTGGCTTCTCAGGAACTCCTCTAATGGCCCAAACATGTCAAAATCATTCATAAATGGTTCTGTGTACGGATCCCACATACAGAAGGATCTCTTCCACAAGTTGGTGACAAGTTATCCATCGATTTTTCGAGTGTTTACAGAAACTGCAGTTGGCCCCAAGCCACCTCTGCTGGGACCGTCTTTTACGGATATATTGGCTTGTTTAAATAGTTTGTACTGTCTCATTGCCAGACTGTACTTAAAGTCTTCTGTAAATGTTAATCTGTTTTAGAAATTTCATTACAAGTCCTGGTTGGCTTGAACGCATATAATAATTTACATTGGTATGTTCTGCTGCATGTTATTTGGCTAAAAGAACTGTGTACATTTGTCTTCCACACAGGGTTGAAGAAAGGAACATCTATATTTAGCTGCATGTGTGTGTATGATTGTGGCAGGTCAGGCGGATTGTTGAGGCTAATGTAGTGCTGAGGATGGGATTTTGATCAGGTTTTTTAGGATTATTAACACTGTCCTGAGAGGAAGTGGGAGTGTGTTTAAAGGAAACTGCACAGATTCCCAGAGAAAATTTCCAAAACTCACATTGCTTAAGTCAAAACACAGAGCAAGGACACAGGAAATGATCTGAACAGCATTCGGGACCTCAGGGGCCTGGAGGTTAGCTCTGACGTCACCAGTCTGTCTGTGTGGGTTTGTGTATTGTATGTGTGGGAGCACATTGCATGTCAGATCTCCATTGAAATCATATGTGGGGATGCTGTCCCGAAGCAAACAGGAAACAGTGCGTGTCTGTTGGTGTTTGTCTATGTGCGTCTATATGTCTATATGTCGAAAAGTATGTAGACACCTTACCATCACTCGCATATGTATTTGTTGAACATCACATTCCAGATTTAGTCCCCCGTCGCTGTAATAATAGGTTCCATTCTTCCGGGAAGGCTTTCCAGTAGATTTTGGATGGTGGCAATAGGGATTCGTTCATTGAGCCACAAGAGCATTAGTGAGGTCAGACACTGATGTCATGCGAGGAGAACAGCCAACATTCAAATTCATCCCAAAGGTGTTCAGGCCACTTAAGTTCGTGTATTTCAACCTTGACAAACCATGTGTTTGTGCACAAGGGTATTGTTTTACTGGAACATTTTCGAGCTTTTAGTTGCAGTGAAGGGAAATTTTAAAGCTACAACCTACAGAGACATTCTAGATGATTCTTTGCTTCTAAATTCGCAGCAATAAAAGGGAGCACCACCACACATGGGTGTTGTGGTCAGGTGTCTACATATATTTGTGCATGTGTGCATTTCCAAGTGCGTCTGTCTGACTGTCTGTATGTCTGTCTGTCTACATGTCTGACTCAGTTTGTGTTGGGGTACCGTAAACCAGCCGTGGATAATCCACAAATTATGTCTGTCATTTTTTCTTTTCCAGCTATCCATCAGAAGCTCGAATCAGATGGCACTGAGAAGGTCGAGGGCTCCATGACTCGGCGATTAGAGAATGTGCTCAACAGTAAGATCATTAAGAAGCTCACTTTCTTACACATAAATAAACATAGACACGCACACACACACACCCACTCCCGTATTTAGAAAGAGATCCATAGTTCTCCCCTGCTGGATGTTAATTTGAAGGATGTGATGAAAGATTAATAAACACACTCGTTTCCTGCAGCACATGTAAATAAACCAGTCACACTGACAAGCTTTCATCCTTAACTCCCCTCAGTGCCTGACTGTCTGTCGCTCAGCCAGTGCAGGGCACAGTGTGGGGAAAACGTGAATAATTTGGCCATCTGCTCAGATTTTTTTTATTTTTTTTGTAATTTTTTTTATTGTGGTTCAAGGTCTTGTTCTAATTAAAGAGTCTGACCTGGTGCGTACAGCAAGGCCATGGCCACCCAGGCAGACAGAGACAGGCAGAACAGATTTCATCCGTGTGCAAGCTAGAGATCTGTGACCTTCTTTTGTGTGTTTTCTTTCTCTCTCTCTCTTTCAGGAGCAAGCAATACTGCTGACACGTTGTTTCAGGAGGTTCTGGGCCGAAAAGATAAAGCCGACTCTACACGCAACGCCCTCAATGTACTGCAGCGTTTCAAATTCCTCTTCAACCTGCCACTCAACATTGAGCGTAACATCCAGAAGGTGGAGCTGAAAATACATATTATACCGAGCCTTTGTTTTAGTATGTACTGTAATTATAACGAAGTAGATTCTACTAATCCTGCTTTGCGTTGTTGCACTGTTAAACAATATCTTGGTACTGTAGAAGATTATTGATGTTTCTCTCTCTCTCTTCTAGGGGGATTATGACGTGGTTATTAATGACTATGAGAAAGCCAAATCCCTGTTTGGGAACACAGAGGTTCCTGTATTTAAAAAAGGTATACGAGCCTTAAAATGGTCATTCCTTTTAATGAATATTGCTGTCTATTACCAAGTCAAACCTGAACCTGTGATGAGATTTATTGTGAATGAGGGCATAAAACTGAATGACATTTACGGAATACGCCAAGCGCAGTACAGTAATGAGACTCTTGTTTGCAGTAAAAAATTTAAATGGTGCAACCGTTTTAAAGAGCGTCGTACATCCATGAATGACGATCCCCACTGAGGCGGCTCGGCACCCACTGCAGTTGTTCCCATGAACATTCAGAGAATGAAAGAGGAAAAAACTTCTTTGCTTGTTCACCAAAGTTGTAATGTTTCTGTAGGGCAACACATGACCTTTACTAGCAGAACAGTTATTTTAGTGTTAGGCTGTTTTTTTTACCTGGTCTTTGCCCCATTTATCATAAGGGTCACCACATTGGATCATTTGATCCACAAGGCACATTTTTCCTTTTGAAACCCTCCTGTTTTTTTAACAGGCTTGGGACTGGTACTATATGTAACCCAGCAGTGGTGACCCGACAGTGGTGCTGCTTGAGCCCCTGACCCTCTGATCAGCAGACCTGAGCCTCAGCTTAACATTTAGAGAATTAAACAGAAAACAAACATCTTTACTTGGTCACCAAAGTCGTTAAGTTTCTGCAGGACAATGCACGGCCTCATAATGTCCACCACACGACTTGCACATTACAGGAACTTGGCTGGACGTTCTCGCATTTCATCAGTTTCCACGACCTGAATCGAGCAGTCTGATCATGGCTCTGTTGTACTGAAAAAAAATTCTACCATGATGCTATCTAATCACTAGTGAAATGCTGGGATAAGTGCATCAGTTGTAGCAGAGGATTATACAGAGAAATAAAAGTACAATCAATCAAAAGTCCCTGTTTGACTTGAACACGCCTTGTGTTTAACATGATTTAGAGATTCACTGCTATTGATACTGGTGTCAAGTATCTACCCGATGCTGTGCTCATACTTATACTCGTAATCAAACTCATATTCATAAAAGATGCACTTACACTTATAGCAGATTACAAACTGTACTCTGAAGAAATATTACCAGGAGAAACTGCAGCATCTTCTTATAATGCATGTAACCCAATAAAAGACATTAAACATCAAACTTAACAAAAGCATTTCAGGGCTGCATCAGATGCTGGCTAGGCATTAGAAGTTCCTCTATTTTCCACAGCCGACTTAGTTTGTTTTAATACAATGAACTATTAAATGAAACATAGTCTGATGAGATTATCTATCAAGTACGATCAAGTACACTCTAACTGTAACGCTTGACTGAAATCCTGCAGTCGTAAGTGAGGATTTAAAGCAACATTGAACAATGTGCTGAAAGTTCTGAGGATCACAAAATCATCATTTATGTAGATTAGATTACATAGAAAGATTTATATTTCTTAAGACTTTCATTTTCTTAAACATCAATTCAACATGTCCATGCCTCCTACTATTGTAGTAGATGAATGTTTTGGTTTTAACTGTGCATTTGTGTGTGCAGTGTATTCGGAGGTGGAAACTCGTATTAGTGCCCTGAGAAATCTACTGCTGGATAAATTACTGGAGATGCCTTCCACTCTGCATGATCAGAAACGCTACATCAGGTGAGTAGGTATTGCACGGATTTTTTGTTTTGTTTATTCAAAAGCATGTTTAGGCAAATGTTTACTCATACCGTGTTTACTCATTGTGGTTTACAGGTACCTGTCAGACCTGCATGCTCCAGGTGATCCTGCATGGCAGTGTATTGTGGCCCAACATAAGTGGATACTACAGCTGATGCAGAACTGTAAAGAAGACTTCATTAAAGAACAGAGAGGTCTGAAAACAAACACACTGTACACATGTGGGCCACAGCATTGCTGAGTGTAAGGTGTTGTTCCCAGTTAATGGATTTTTCACTGGACGGTCTGTCTGGATGTGGAAAATTACCCATGATCCTCCATGTTGTTGCTACTTATTTAGGTGCCAGTGCTCAGTTTGATTGCTTTTATTTTTTTTCATACTAGCCATGGCAGTTGGAGCTAAGTGCAGACACTGACTGATTAGTCACATAGGCATCCTGATTAATCTCTCTGCTTTGAATCATCTCTTTACCAGCAGAAAAGTTCTTCAGTGAATTTCTTTTTTTTTATTCATTTATTTTTTTTAAATGTGGTTTTTGTCCCTTTTGTCATAAGTCACTAGATTGTATCATTTGAACCACAAGGCACATTTTTACTTAGAATGGCCCTCCAGTTAAAACCCTCCCATTTTCTCAAGAGACTTGGGACCAGTATAACATGCAATGGCTGGGTTGTAAGGGTCGATGGTATTGTCTAAGGATCCAGCAGTGGTGACCCGGCAGTGGCACTGCTCGCAACCCAGAGCCTCAGCTGCCCAAACCATCCTTGCCCACTTTGGCTGAATGTTGTGTTTTTCTTCATTTATACGTGCTTCATACTTCACTCAATAAGAAATCATGCACATTTTAAACATCAGCTGACTATCTGTTTCAGAAATATTTATTAGAATTTTGAGTTGTATTTTTTGCCTTTTACTTGTGTGCTACGACACACACATAATAGGGTAAAATATGCGTATTATTTTTTTTTCTTTTTTTTTTTCTTTTGAAAGGCATTCAGAACGATTAGTCATTTAAACACGTTTATACCTAGATGACAAGAAACACATGTCAGGCTTGTGTTCCAGTATTTCTGATTGCCACAAGTCTGGGCTGGTAAAAACAAAATGTGCCATGTCCTAAATATCAGGAAATGAAAGGTGATATTGTGATCTGTCATAGCAAATCCATGTTTTAATTTTAAATCCAGATGTTTTAACATAGTAAAAACTGAAGAACTAGCCTTGCCCTTTCGAAACGTTTGGAGGGGACTGTATATTGTATTGGCACTATGAAAAATTTGTTATTATTTTTTAAATATTTATTTATTTGACTACTACAGGCCTGGAAACACTTTTAAACAATAAAAACTGCAACTTTAAGTAGTATTAAACTAAAGACGTTGGGTTACTTCTTTCTTAAAAGTTATGGTCCTGATGTAGACACACAAACGTTTTGTGTATTTTACAGATGTATTTGATAGTGGTGTCTCTACTATCTTGTGTGATCTCTTTGAGTGGCCTGTGTTCACAAGACCATGTGGTGTGCCCTTGTGTGTTTAGTTAGAGAGCAGTGTATGTGTGGTCTGGTCATGAACTGACAGAAACAGGAAGTCCTCTGTTCCACAGAGTAAAGGAGGGGAGCAGCCTGACACTGAGAAATGTAGGGAGAAAGTAAGAGAGAGAAACATTTTGGAAGACTTTCTAAAGAGAGGACAAATGTTGTTATGAGAGACGAGACCCCTACAAGAGAGGAATCCTAAAATCACAGATCACAACAGATTAACAATGGACCAAATATTTTCCTAGAGAGAAGATGTTTTTGTGTGTAAATGTATGTGTATGAGTATTAGCTTTGCACAACTCTTTGCCCAAGTCAGAATGGAACAGTAATTGAAAGTCCTCTAGTGCCACCTAGTGATGAAGATATATATCAGTAGTTTTTGTTTTCTTTTTCTCTGTCCCTCTGAATCACATTATTTTTTCTTTTTGATTTATTTCTTTCTAAGTGGGTGGTGGAGGACTGGAGCTGGATGGAGAACCTCGATCATCAGCTCTGAGCAGAATCAGTCACACTTCCTCTCTAAATAGAGGCAGCAGCTTCCAGACACCTAGAGATGACTGTAAGGAACGTTACTGATCATTTTCAATAATGCTTTATTACAAGTAACACATCATTTGAATAATTATGACCTGCATTTGTGGTAATATTAATCATCCTCTCTCTCAGCCTGGCACTACAAGAGCCCTCAGCAGGTTAGGTTTGTGGAGAAGCTGTCAGATGTTGTCATCAGCCAGCTGCCAAATTTCTGGAAACTGTGGATCTCCTATGTTAACGGCAGTCTTTTTAGTGAGGTGTGTATGTAAGCAGATGTGTTGTACAAGCGAAATGCTGAGGTTATAATTAAAAATGCTGACATGCTGTGCAATATACGTGCTCTCTGACAGACTGGAGAGAAGTCAGGTCAGGTGGAGAAGCTGAAGAAGAATGCCCGACAGAGACAGAATGACTTTAAAGTGAGTAACTCTGCTTCAGTGTGCATGGACAAGTACAGTGTGTGTGATAAGATACAGTTGTACCTTAAAAAAAAACACGTTACATTACATGCTGAATTACCTGTTCCATAGCATATTAATTTACGTTTATGTTTCTGCCACTGCACTTTTTATCCTGATTTGATTAATATACTGTACTCGGTTTGATGAATGGCCTGTAGCTGGTGTTCAGTAGGGTTGAGGTCAGGGCTCTGTGCAGTAGAGATGGGGAAGAAATCGATTCAGTAACATATGGCAATTCTTTTGTGCGTCCATTCATGCATCACCACATTGACTCCAAAATAAATGTATAAAAATAAATGTATTTTTAATTTTTAGGTTTGCATTTGAAGTGTTGCTATTCCTCAATGATCCTGCAGGTGGTGCACTCTAAACTGTTCATACAGCAAAACATTCCATCTGGTAGAAGCAAATCATTTGCTAAGTAGGTTTAGAATTGTGTTTAGAACAAAATGTAAATATATAGTGTTTAGTGTTTTATATTTACACACACACATACAGACACAATACCAGTCAAAGGTCTCAACACAAGTTTGGATTTATTTTCTACATTCTACAACAATACTGGATTTTTCAGAACTATGAAATAACACATGTAGCATTAGATAATTCAACAACAATAACAACAGGCAGTTCTTTTTTTTTTTATGACACAATGGTCATCTTTTCTGGAATTATTCTTGCAAGAACAGTATTGTCAAGTGCATTTGCAAAACCATGATGAAAAAGCACCATGATGAAACTGGCTCTCATGAAAACCATCCCAGGGAAAACCACACCAAAACTGCTGCAGAGAAGTTGTTCATTTAGAGCAGGGGTGCCCAACCTTTTTTGAACAAAGATCTACTTTTTAATTTGTCAGTGTGCCGAGATCTACCAGTCCAAACAG
>JAQMYL010000020.1:9187331-9200094 GCA_030014365.1 Clarias pachynema
CAACTGTTCAAAGGAGATTAATGCATTTTTTGGACGAAAGAAATAAAAATCAGGAACGATCATGGAGTTAGAAAGTGACCCCAAACTTTTGAACGGTAATGTGTATATATATATATATATATATATATATATATATATATATACAGTAATTTTTTTTTATTTTGAGAAACCATAAAATAATGTTTATTCATTTTGCTGCTTTTTGAAAAATAATGTAGCTTTGCTTAAGCTTCTATATTATACTGTACATGTCAGTTTATAATGGTTGTTATTAAGTAAACACTGTAATACAGCATTTTTTGTATAAGTAAATAAATGTTTATTCTATACATATATGTTTGTTTATTTTATATTGCAGCAGTTATGTTCTGTGCATTTTATTTTAAGAATTTTACTGTAAATTGAACCACCTTTCTATGGATGTGCTCACAAAGCGGATATAGGGTAAAGTCATTCGGCATGGCTGAATGCTGTCTGTCAAAACATAATCTTGATACTCAAGTTTGTTTCATCACCTTTGTTATAATTCTGCATAGAAAATCCCACATTTTCAATATTATGCAGTATTGGACATACCGTGCAGCATGACCCAGGCATTAGTGAAAGATCTATTTATACTGTATGACATACCTATTACGCATCCTCAATTGTGTTCTTGTTTTTAGTCACAACAAATGAATGGAAGCCTGTGTTAACAGGTAAGCCATGAATACTTACTTGGGAATGGGTGCAGTGTAGCATGCACCACACTGCCCTCACCCATACCCATATAAAAAAAAAAAACATCTGTTAGTGTGGTGAGGCTCTTGCTAACTGTGCTTGTGGGCGGTGTGCTATTTTGGATAGAGTGCTGTATCTGAAGGCTGGTCTGGCCAAGAGGACTGTGGGCGGTGTGGGGGAGAGCCATGGTGGCGTCTGAATTATGAAGCCCTCAGCAGAGATACCCATGGAGATGCCATAACATTAAACTGGTTCTGCTGGAAAAATTATACAGAGTCTGGGGATTAATTAACCGTTGACACTGTGTCTTCTGCAAGTAAGGAAACTTTGTTGTTGTCAGATTTTCACAAGAACCTCAAAGCAAAGACTTTTATCCAAAGGACTCATTTATCAAGCTTGATAAAAAGAGGTTTGTTCATAAATCATTTGTATGAGGGTTTAAGAAATTTGATATTCATGGAAGTCTCATAAATTCAGAAAAATATTTATAGACTTCTTGTGCTTTTCTTGTGCTCAAGAGTTTAGGACAGAAATTCCCACAAAACATTTTATATCTGAGTCTCCAAAAATGGAAGCATGAAACTGAAATTTCAGCCTCATATCACACAGTATGACGGCATATTAATCCCTGCTATATCTATCTGATATCACCCAGATGAGAATGGGATTTCCTGTTAAGTCTGGTTTCTCTCAAGGTTCCTTCCTATTTTCATCTCAGAGAGTTTTATTGGTGTTTACAAATTGCCTGTAGTGTGTGAATCTGTCCAGGTCTTCCTCGTGCCTAAGTCTTCTGGGATAGACTCCACCTCCCCCAGTATTTTGAATATTGATCTTCAGAATCAGTGACTTAATTTTAAAGTGCATTTGCTTTTTATGCATATTAAAGCATCATATGCATTTTAAAGTGCATAAAAGTATCTTAATGTATTTTTAGCATATTTTCTGTAGGCAGATTTTCTTTTACAGTATTTAGCAATATCCCTTACATCATTATCAACATTTTCTAAAATAGCACTTAATCCATCACATACTATTTTGAAGTCGATGTACAGCAGCTTATTGTTTAAGGAAAACAATATGCAGATTAAGAACTCATGTGCTATGTTTACATGTAAAATAGTTATAAGTATATATTCTTTGTGAAAATAAACCATTGGTGTACAGAGACAATATTGCACAATTAAATTTCATGTAACATTAAGTTTAGAACTTAAAAGTTGCAATTTGCTATTTATTAGTTATAGTATACTGTTTGAAACCATCAGACTCACTTCCAACTCTGAGCTTCAGGGTTTGGTTTCAGCCATTCAGCTGTAAGATTTTATGTCATTTTTGTAGTTGGCATTTGTAGTTCCAGGATCTCACCTTATGCGAACTCATTCTCACAACTTTGAACTCTATTAATAAGTTGTATGAGATGATGAAAAATGATTGCCTGATGAACAGCAAGTAGAATTCCATGCAAACTCATTGTGCATACAATTCTACCATCAGAAACAAGGAAGGTATTATTCAAGTTATTTTAACTGCTAAAAGCTAAAAATGCACAGCGAACATAATGACCTAGACAGAAATGTGTTGTACAATAATAGAATTATACAATTTTGAGTTGGCTTTAGATGCTGAGGTTAAGCCTTAAAGAGATAATTTCACCTTATTCCCTTATGTGTTGTCTGGCAACCCCAATATGGGAGGAAAACCTAATGAAACCAGCCATTGCCTGTGTTATGGCCTCTAAATTGTCTTTGGTGTGTCTTTATGAGTCAAGGCATATTTATAAAAGTCACATGGAGGATTTTACAATCTTGAGGATGTGGTAAAGCTACTGTGTGTTTATGAATAAATATAAATCTTTTTTTATTTTTTTTATTTTATAATTTTATATGCATTGCTGTTATTTAAATATTAAATCTGATGATGCAAATAAAAATGGTAAGAACATCATTTTTTATTTCTTTGAAAAGGACATAGTTTTTAAAAAAATAATTGGCTGTTTTAGTATGAATATCAGAGCTACAGTATATGCTTATTAGAGCTTAGAATGTAGTAATGGTAATTCGGCTTCATATATCTAATACTGTTCTTAGGCCACTCAGCTGCTTGTTTGCTTCCTTGTCATTAAGATTAACATTATACTGCATTATACCTCTTTCGCATGCAATCCAACTCCTGCAATTGATAAAGAATGCAGTTGCACAAATGCACCAGAACCTTCCATATCACTTCCATTGTAAATCAATTAAAAGTGGTTTAAGAATGTAATAAACAAGTCATAAAATTCCTAAAATAAACAAGTAATAAAAGTCCTTTCCCTCTTTAGAATTTATAAACCATTTAGAGCTCAAATAGAGCACAAGCCTCAACTATGCTATGCAGTGTTTCGAAGCTTCGTATAGAAATGGGAAGGGGTTTGGATAGCAACACGTGTGGTCTTACACCACATTTCACACATGTTTAGTTTGAACATTTTTCCTAGTTTAACTTGGACTTGAACTAATATTTGGGACATTTTGAAAGAGGTGAACAAGGACTGGGCACAGGACAGAAATAACTTTCAAACACACAGCTGGCATTTTTTGAAATCATGAATCAAAAGGCAAAGATTTTTATCTGTGGCAGCCACATGGCAATGCACAAAGTGCAGTTTTCTATTTTTCTGACTACTGGCTTTCAAACAGTTTTCATGGAGGCTTCATGAAGGTTGGAGCAAATCAATTTTATATATATACCATTAGCCAAACAAGGTACATAAGTCCATATGGATAATACACCAATAACATGGATAATACACCAATCAGTCATACCACTACAACTACTACTACTGTACAAGTTCCACTTGTGATCCTCAGGGCATGACTCCAATGGACGTATGGGGGTGTGTTTCGTATCTGGTACCAGGACACCAGGATCCTTTGGGTGCTATGGGGCCTCCTTGTGGACATGTGTGCCTTATTTGTCTAATGGTTCTGGCCCAGGGGAGTCTGGGGGCTAGGTCGGCGGCCTTGGGCTCTTTTCCTGCTGGGCCCTGTGCATGGTGAGCTGTAGTGCACTGGGTCCTCTGGTGCGTTTATGTTGTGGTCAGCAAGACTTTTTTTTGGTGGCTGTGCTGCATTGGCTTTCCTGTGGAATTAGACTTAATGGACTGGTCTTTGTCCCCCACTGGCATAAGTGTGCACATGATCTTGCCACCAGTTTACTGATATACAGTATAATTGGGTATCACTGTTAATGTGTTAAAGTAATGTGGTGTTATGGATAATCGGAGTATACTGCTTATAAGAGACTTAGGGCATGATTTGGGAATGCCAATTAGCCTAACCTGCATGTCTTTGGACTGTGGGAGGAAACAGGAGTAACAGGAGGAAACCAAGCTCTCTGAAATTTTTTTTTTGTTGTTGTTTAAATTCTTAAAATGCCTGCAGACTAGCCTTGGGGTTTAGACCAAATGCGTGAGAGGCAAACCAGAATATCTGACTTATTCATGAGATATAACAGACAAGGGCGGAGAGTCAGTGTAAAGTCATCTTAGACAATTCGATTCTTCCTGTAAAGTTTATGACAATTCACACTGCGAAAGTAAGATGTATTGTGACCTTAGTATTATAGAGATTTATTTCTTATTCTTTATACTGGGTTTGGGAAATATTTTAGTAAAAGCTCAAAGAAGATTTCATATGGTTTATTATCTGGGACTGTTATTACTAAAGCTGTGGAGTCATATGGCCCCATTCTAATGCATACTAGTGTATTTCTATTATTTTTTCTACTACTGATTTTCCTTAAAGGTGACAGTTCAGAACTATCCTTCCACATTTTAAAAATGTGTTGGACAGTTCTTAACCCAATTCCATTAATTTCAATAATCTCATTAGTTGTTTCTTTGCTTAATATGGACCAATAATTTGACCATTCTGAAACATCAAAACATCTCTATCACCACGGGATTCATCTTCCGACATAGCATCCATTCAAAAGTTTTTATTATATACTTATTTAAATAAAAATGGTGACTTTTTTCTATCTGGGCAGATATGTTCAGCTGTACAGAACCTTGAATGAGAATGTTTCTGACTGCAATAATTAAGCAATATCACATGAGAGGGAGTGCTGTTGTGCTTTCATGCCACTTCAGCATAACAGCCATGATGATGTTTGGATGGAACTGCCCTCTTCTCAGTATTGCAGACCATAGACTGTCCATTCTAAACTGTCTCCAGGTGTAAATTTGTTTGTTGCTCAGGGATGGACTGAACTGAAAATACTCGCATTTTCTCCTCTCATAATTTGAATTATGTCGAGTCTGCATGCCGATTCCAAGCCAGTGTGAACTTTTTATATCATTCAGTTTCTCGTCCTAAACTATATATATTTTTTCTCTGCCAGTTAGGGCATTAGTCTAGGTATAATAACTAGAAACATAATGCTACCTGGTTAAATAGCATATGGGTAGAATATATATTATTTTTGTATACTATCAGGAAAAGCATGTTTAAATTAGTAATATGATTCCAGTTGAAGGCATGAAGGAAGTATAAATCACCAAGGCCATGACAGTGGAATCCAGGAAGAAGTGGTAGTCCACTCAAAGAAAAGTGTAAAGTTGCTTTTTCCTTAGCTTTTTTCCTTAGACTTGAAGCATTGTCTCCATGCCTGATTTTTTTTTTCTTCAGTCTTTCAGTTTCCAGTGATGCACAAATACTCACTGTTTCAATTTTAGTTTTTGCTGAACACTTCCGCTCTTTAAAGCCTACTGGTATTAGTGACCAGAATAACACATTTTAAACACTTGCAAGATTGCTGGTGGCTGCAATCACATAAGTAAAAGGATGTGCTAAATAAAGTAGAGAATTTCTAACCCCTTTCCACTTCAACCAGATGTTTACATAAAAAAAGCTATGGCCTACTGTATAATCGTGGTCAGCTAAGTATGACCCTCACATTAAAAAGTGGAACTATTTATCATTACTCCATGAATGGATGAGTAAGAATAGAATCCAAACCAGATGAAATCATGTTTCACCCAGACTTGACTTGACTGTTTTGGTAAAATGTCAAGAAACCAAACCACTCGATCATGAGATATACAATTATTTCCAAAATACACTTGTGACCAAAATGATATATTTTAATGTATACATCTGTTTTCCGACCCATCAAATGTTTTAGAACATACAGTTCAAACAGGTCTTGAAAAATATGCTTATTCAGCCTAAAGTACACTGTTTTGAAAGACAAAATCTGTAAAAGTGATACCTCTCCCCACAGGTTTACTTCACTGTTTCTTATGGCAAAAATGACCACTGAAGGCCTTTGATCTTTTCTGTTATAGTCACTGATAACAGCTTGAAAAGAAAGCATTCTTGAACAAGTCCTGAGTCAGTCCTGTTTAATTGTGCTTAGTCTTTGAGCCTTCAGAATGGTGTAAATTGGATGGAACACAGATTCATTAGCCACATTCATCAGCTGTCAAATCATTTGCTTTAGTTTTCCACACTAAGTTTTGGCTGCCGCATGTCCCTTGGGAAGCTCTGCAGGCTGCACTCCATGACACTGAGATTGTGCACAACTGATGTCTGTCCCAGAAGCCTTGGTTGCCAAGATTCGAATTGAGGAATGTTTTGGGGACAATGGACATGTGGAGTCTGGTTTTTGCATTTGTTGATGTTGAAGCTCTGGTCATTGTATGGGTAGGTGGAAGATAGTGAAACATCTGTTCTGAAAAGTTTTGTTTTTGTGTTCGTGCCCTACAAACTTTTGATTTAACATTAAAGCATACATTGGTGTTAAAATATATGTAAGAGGAGTATATAAAGAGTTATTTTTCTGCCATTTTATCAAACTAGTTTAGAGATTGTACAAGAGGGTAGAATCAGACTTAAATAGTGACTATATTTCACTAATGTTTGGTTTAGATTTATGTGCACTTTATGCCCTTTGTTTGTAGTTTTGGTGCACCTTCTTATTTCTTTGCAGATTCTTAAATATGTCTAGCCAATAATCCTTTTCTAAATGCATAATATGCATATTTGACAGAGAACCTTATTCATGTGTGTAAATCTTGTGGATTGACCTGTTATAGGCCACTTCCTTTCTGGCAATGTGACATGAGAAATGTTCTAAAAAGGGATCAAGAGCTGTCCAGTAAGCATAAGTAGAAATATGTACTTTTGTCTCTGTAAGAATACATTGCATAATTTTATTTGCTGTTAAAAATGCCTGTACCCAGGTTTTTGCACGTTTTGCAGAACGAAAAAAAAAAAAAAACAATAACACCAGCAGTGTTCAAAAACAAAGTAGACATTGTAAGTAAAGGCTAGGACTGATTTCCTCTCTGCTACATTTACACAGCCTATAATTCACACAGGGAAACACTCGCTTACTTTAGTTTGCTTTGAGGCTAATTTATTTAAGGCACATCCACACCATGTCATCTCCATGAAAAAGCTTATAAACAAGAGAAATTCTTTTATGTTGTTGTTTCCTATGGAGGAGAAGCAAATACTGTAACATAAGTACACATTGTCCATTCAAATGCCAAATTGCAAATTATGATACCTGAGTGCCTTTTCCCACTGAAGTCTTTCTGTATTTGTTTATGGTGGCACGGTGGCTTAGAGGATAGCACGGTCACCTTGCAGCTCCAGGTTCTGGGTTTGATTCCCGCATTGGGTCCGTGTGCATGGGCTTTGCATGTTCTCCCTTTGCTTGCTGGGTTTCCTCTGGGGTCTCTGGTTTCCTCCCACAGTCCAAAAACATGTAGATTAGGCTAATTGGCATTCCCAAATTTCCCATAGTATGTGAATGTTGACTGGAGGTCCTACCACGGTTGAACTGTATTGTATAAATACTGATTGTATAAATACAATCGTCACAATTGGGCTACAGACATTTCTAGATGGATGGATGGTATTTGTTTATAGACACACAAACATACAGTAGATGCCTTTCTATAATGGCCAGCATTTACTTTTTGTCGATTTATGCTGCATTGGCTTTTCTGTGAGTGAGCCTTGGGTGTCCATGCTTCTGTCACTTGCTTTCTGGTGTATAAGGGGGGATTAATGTTATTGACTTCAACTACAGTACAGTTTTAGTGGTTTATAATGTTATAGCTGATCTCTCTCTCTCTCTCTCTCTCTCTCTCTCTCTCTTTCTTTGTGTGTGTGTGTGTGTGTGTGTGTGCTATCTTTATCTAGTGTTTTAGGTATTATTCCCTCAACTCTTTTGTCTGGCAATTCTAAACTTTTATCCCCAAGAAAAAGGTAATCACTTTTCTCACTCCTCTGTTGGACATCCTGATTTGGCATACTTGTCTTGTTCTATGCCCAGACTGTAATTATAGCAGACATCAGGGCTATCAAGGGCTTTCCCAAGCTTACACAACAGCTCTTGACTCTAAATGTGTCTTAAGAACAGGGCATGAAAACATAAACACAGTCTCAAACATGTTTGGATGGACTCTCTGCATCCTGCCGGCTGTTTGTCTGTCTCTCATCCACAACATCCCCACCACTACCCTTTTATGTGAAGGCATATGTTTAAGTTTATATCTTACAAATAGGTTTTAGCGTTTGTTTTGGGAGATATGGCTTCACTTACAAAATTAATTCATCACAGATAATCAACATGATGTATCATTATTTAGCTGCAACACAGCCACTGACCTTATAACTGGATTGGTAAAAACATTATACAATTGTATCCAAATCCAAAAAAAAAAGCTGTTCTCTGGTGAGTTGGGACTTGACAGCAGACCATTCATATAAACACTGAAACAGCACATTTAGGAGAGGAGTGCAGCAGAGGGAGGTTGAGGATCATTGACATTAATTGGAGCATTCATAGGCAAATCTTGGGGGATCTCTAAGACCAATATTAACTTATTAAAGAAATAGTAACATATGGGATGTTTAAGGCAAATTTATTTCTGAACATTGCTCACATTTTACATTAAGCATTCACTGTATGGATATTCATGTACTACATGTGCAAATTGTGTTAGATGGATTCAACCACAATTTACAGTCATCTGTGCATACCTATTATAGAACAATCTTTACTTTGTTTTGTGCATAACTGCAAAAACAGCAAATGCTTTGTCTGTGTTATTATATGTATTAGCTGATCAGAATGCAGCATTATGTGGCCAGGTTCAGACAAATCCAGAAAGACAAATCTCTTAGATGTGGTAGTGTAAGTCTGGATTTACGGCTCAAATGTAACTGATAATGCCAATGTGGGAACACAAAAATAAAAAAAAACAACTGGGTTGCAATGCTAAATGTGGCTACAATTAGAGCTGCACTCTGTGGCTCTGTGTGTACAGTATGTACAGTATTTAATATGTTTGTAATTCCTTTCAATATGTGTTAATTACTTTTACAGTAAGCATTATCAGTCATTGAGTGACCGATCTGCATTGGTAATATAAATGGTATAGAGAATAACCAAAACCAGCACATCTTATCTTCTTTTGGTCTTTATATTATCTGTTAGGATTTTAAAGTATTCCACTGTAGCCAGAGGTGGAAGATAACTAGACTAATAACTTTGTTATTGTATCTAAGTACATATTTCATGCATCATTTCTTACTTTTACTCCACTACATCCTACAACAAATGTTTGTACTTTCTACGCCACTAGATTTCTGCATGGTATTGCTTAACAAAACAGGAAGGGTGCATAGTATGCTGCTATTATGTACTGTATAATTGTATGATTTGCATTCTGTAATCATGTAGCAGGTATTTGAAGTCAGAAGTGGAGACATTTGCAGATTCCAAGGAAACAGCATGTTCAGATTGGGAGGGAGAGAGAAAGACTTGAAGTCTACTGTAGTCTAATACAAGCTCAGTACCTTTGATACTTCTGTACATTTGAAGGTACGTACATTTGCACTTTTACTACTTTTACTTGAGTAATATTTTACTTAGGGTAACTCAACTTTTATTCAAGTATAGAATTTGTGTACTTTGTCCACTTAAGTCTTAATGCACATTCTGGTACTGTAGCATTCAGCCCAGATATAAAACATAATGGTATATTCAGGTGCATTTTCACTGCTGCATTGGATTGATGGTAATTTACATGGTGGTGGTAAAAAATTTATTTATTTATTTATTTATTTATTTTGCACCCAGTATTCAACCATTTATATTAAGCTTGGAATAAATAAAACAGAAAAGTTAATTATTTAATGTGGTTGTAAATGCATAGAAAATGATGTTTACTCAGATAAAAGATGTTACTAATTAAGCAATTGGAGCATGTTTTTACAGGGCCTGTGTAGTTTATACTACACATATGTGGCATTTGTGGCTTACGATTAAAATGCCCTTGAGTAAACTGCAGTGGTTTAATTAAACAATGCCCTTTTACTGAATGGGATTCTTTAATTAACAATCTTAGTTGTATGTAGTTATAAACTAAGGAAGTCCATTTGACATGACAGAGCTGCCATGCTTTGAGTAAAAACTAGGTCTTCCATTTAAAGTTAAAATTCATACATTCAAACCATGTGATTTTTATTTATTTCTTTGTAAAGAAGCATAATAAATTAAGTCTATGTAGCGATTCCAGTTTTGCTTTTTTGCCCCAGGCTATAACTGTGCTAGTGAGAGTAAGCTGAGGTTCAATGTAGTGCCATAGTGACACTATTGAAGTGAAGATGAAAGCCATAACTACAGCACCCCCAGGATCTGTCAAATTTTTCACAGGATCAAAGCTCTGTAATTTTGGACATGCGCTAGATGTTCTGCACAATTGCGGCTCATAAAGTACTGATGAGTGACAGGAAAAAGCCATTAAGTCCCCTTCACAAAACAATTTTGGCAGAGTTTTTGAATATAGTGGCATTAAGCTTATTCACAAAGTCACTTTCCTGTTTTTCTTCTAAGGAACATTTCCTTGAGTTTCATAGTCATAAGTATCATATTTACCAACATACCCATGTTAAGTGTCATAGATTTGCCATGATTTTCAATATATTCTTCAGATCAAACACGAAACTTGTCTTCTTGTGTCTATGAAATGAACTTTAATGTCTTTTCATGTCTATGGCATGCAAAAGACAAGTCAACTACACAGTGGATGCACATAGTTTTCAGACATTATCAAGTTTGCTATGGTATGTGCACAACATTTTAAAGGCACATTTATCTGTGTTGCTGTTTCTTTCTTTCTTTCTTTCTTTTTTAAGACATACTCCAGAGCCTTTGCAAAACCTCTTGTGGCTATATGATATACCTGGTTAGCATTGTTTGTGTCAGTCCACATGTTTGCATGTGCAGAAAACCTTTGCAACATGAAGAATCTGTATCATAGTTTTTGTACCAAGAATGTTATATCAACGATAGCCCTTGGAAGGTTAAGACACAGAGTGTATAATCTTTAGCCAATGTAAATGAAACATAGGCAAATATCATGTAAATATTAGGTTTTATTCTTTGTTTTCTGTGATAGTACAATATCATATGTTTAGTTTGTGTTGTGATAGCCTCTTGTTTGTGCACCCAACACCTCATCCAATGAGGTGCCAATTTTACTGGCAAATACCATCAGTACTGCCTTCACAGTCTGGCATCCGGCAGTATATGTATAGCACTTTACTCAGAAAAGCCCCATTTCTCTGTGTATCAATGCAACAACTCAATAAGCGATTTAACTTTTTTCAAAAACATTATCCTGCTTGATCCCTGTAGAATGTTAGTCATTTGATGGATAATCACTAGCTCTGGGGGAACCTGCGGGGGAAAAAAGAAAAACACAGCTTTTGACACAATCACTGAGATGTGACTGTTACTTGTGCGTGTATGTGTGTGTGTAAACCATCCGCTGATGTTTTTAATAAAAACTCAGCAAAGATAGATCGTACATGCATCATGTTATGTGAGAAATCGCAAAGCCCTAAAGATGTTCCTGTGTTGGGAAACTTAAATTTACAGCTTTATCTTTGACTTTTGCAAAGCTTTATAGACTTCTTTCAGAAGTCCTTGTGTAAGTTGTCTTGTGTGAGTCATGCTCCTATGAAAAATCAATCAATATCTTCTGATTAATCATAATTAAAGAGTGATGTGGTGTAATATATACTAACACATCATTGCTTTATCCAGAAGTAGATACGAGGGGGCATAAAAAATGTTCGAGATTCATGCGCCACCGATTCGTCGCTTTTGTCATACTTCCTCCCTCAGATTCCTTAAAATCTGACAACAGAATTTGTTACTGACTGTCTGCCACAAATGTTGCTTTGTCTCAGAGTCGTACCCATAAACCCAAGTTTTGTCACCGGTAATGATCCTCAACATGATTGAATTCGTTAAAGATCTTCCAGATCTCTTGTTGTCTTCCATTTAAAACACAGTGAATGACTCATTGCAGTATCGCCATAAACTTGCCGAATCATGTCAAACATCTCATCAACATTTGTGCCAGATTTGCCAAGTTTCATGCCGAATTCCATGTTTGCTTTTTGTTCAAACTTGCTGTCCATGATGAAATAGCAGATGTGGTAACACACAGATGGTGGTCAGAATAGCGCCAGTTACAAAGCTCCCGATGTAAACAGGACAATGTCTTTTGGCACACTGACTTATGAAGGTCGGTGCTCCATGTTTGTGCAGTCTTGTGCTGCCATCTGTTGCCATCTTGTGCTGCCATCTGTTGGTAATTAGATTCAATTTTTGAGCAATTGTGACACTCTGGCCAACTGATTCACCTGAATCAGCCTAAAACAGTGTCTGTCTGAAGAAAACATTTTCATTCATTTCATTTCCATGGTGAGAATCTGCTATATAATAGAGCAGTAGATGGTGCTGAACAGTAGCATGAAACAAGTCTGTTTCAGCCTAGGGTAAAGCCTTGATTTTATATTAAACTAATATGCACTGTTAGCTTAATTAGTTGTTCAGTAAGCAACTAATGACAAAGTTCTCATGTTTAGTGGGTCAGTGAGAGCCAGGAGAGGGTCCTGTGTGTGTGTGTGTGTGTGTGTGTGTGTGTGTGTGTGTGTGTGTGTGTGTGTGTGTGTGTGTGTGTGTGTGT
>JAQMYL010000020.1:9204743-9214896 GCA_030014365.1 Clarias pachynema
TTTTTGTGAAGCTGCTTTGAGACAATGACCATTGTTAAAAGCGCTATATAAATAAAATTTAATTGAATTGAATTAAGTCCTTTCCTGTCACTAGAACTAAGTGCTCTAGCACAAAAGTGTTCTAGCATAACAATGCCCCTGTGCACAATGGAAATTTGGTAGCAAGGATGGTGTGGAAGAATTTGAGGGTCCTGCACAGAACAGTGGAAAAAGCCTTCCACCGAAAGTCAGGGCCTGGTGTGAGGAGGGATATAATGCACTATATACATCAAAACCAGAAGTAGGTGGAATATACCATCTGTTCACCATGCAGGACATGGACATGGGATGGGAAAAATAAAGCTCACTATGTGCATTATCTAATAATAGCTTTAAATGGTAAATCGTTTCCTTTAACATATGCAGTATTTAGTCTGTTTGAATCAAACCCTGGTGTGTTTATTCTCTTGGTATGTTTTTTTGGGCTGATGTAAACACAGTCAGGTATGGACAAAGACCATTTGTGAACCTTGGTGTGGTCTGATTGCATTGAAAACATAATTTAACCCTGATTCAACCCTTTCTCTGGAATTAAATGAAACATGCTATGTTATGTTATGGATAGCAGATATGTTTTAACTGGCTAAAGCTGGCAAAAGATCACAAATGACAAACATGGTCAGTACACCTGGAGGGCTTCAGCAATACCCTGCACTTCAGACTAGACTTAAACAGCATAAAACTATTATAGTATATACATATAGACGCTATTCGAATTGGAATTTTCATAATTGGTTTACTATTCTAGTCACATATCTTGCTTTTACAGAGTATGTCATAGCAAAAAGAACTGAACTATTGATTTTTGTAATTATATTTTGGACTTTAGCCTTAGTCCATATTATGACAATGCTCCCAAACCAGCGGGAAGCCTCCACTATGTGTCTGCTGCAACTTTGGACCATGTAATTTATCCATTTACCTAACATGTGTGTGGCCTTGTACTAGTTAAAGGTCTACATTTCTTGGACCAAGGTTGTTCAAACACAGAATGACATTAAGGGATTCATAGACACTCAGGCTGTTATCAGGTCAAAAGGGGGTCTTTGGCCACACATTCCTCACATTCCTCAAAAGGACGTGCTATGTAACTTCAAGAATGATGTGTTAGAAAGTTTTTCATTCTTGAAATGCATATGTGTGATACTTATTAACTGTGTATGCTACTGTATACTAAAAGAATATGACCACCTGACTAGCATACCACACCAATATGTGGTTCTTCCACATGTGTCTGTTGTCAAAACAATTGAAAGTTTTGAATGTATGTATAACATAAAGATTTCTCTTCACTAGATGTAAAGGGCACAAACTTGTTTTAGCATGACAACACCCGTGCACAAATGGAAGGTTCATGAAGACATGGCTTGCCGATGGTGAAGTTTAAGAACTTGAGTGTTCCACACAGACCCCTGACCTTAAACCCACAACACCATTGAACTGGAACACCAAATTTAACACCACACCTTCTTTCCAGACACAAGGGTCCAACTTTTTGTGCTCCTTTGCCTGAATGCATTTTTTCAGTTTTGCATTTGGAGCTCAGTAAAATGTTGTTAATTTCTAAACTCTTGGCTTATTATAGTAAATTAGTTAGTAACTGAATTAGACTAGTATGCACAGATGCTTAAATAAAATGTACCTAAAATTTCCACAAAATTGTGGAATCTGTTCTTAACTGATTTTTAACTGTTGCATAAAAATTGAAGCAACTTAATACAGATGTTGAGAGTTTTCAAATATATTTATTTTTCTGTAATACATAGCAAAATATTTGTAATAGATAAAAAATAGCATTTTATTGTACAACTAAGTAAAAATGTTTACAGACAAGCATTGCTAATTTTACACAAAAACTGTAAAAACAACAAGGAACAGAACATCCTCATGTCAGTGTGCAAACCATTTATACAGATGGAAATGCCCCCTGAGGCTGCATTCCGTGATAAATTATTTAAATAGCATTTATCTACACACACACACACACACACACACACACACACACACACACACACATACTGTATATATGCACACATGCATTTTCATTGGAAACATGGTCTTATAGACAACAAACAGTACAATAATTTATCTGTTTAAAAAGTACTGGACACTGGAAACATAAAAAAAAATTAAACAAAACATATAAAAACGTATGTTTTATTAAGCGAATTAGAGGCTGTATGCTTCTTGAGGAATGTAATACTATTTACAGCTAGTGCTACAGTAGCGATAGGTGACCAACTTGCTTTTTTAGCTTAATAAAAGTAGTAATAAATTTTATTTGATCAAATGTTATGACTGTGTTGAGGTAATATTTGTACATCAAAGTTTTCCTTTATCTTTCCAAGGCGAAAGGCACACAGGTCAAATGATGTCTGAAACAATTCTGCTTTTGAAGTCTATGAATATGATCAAATAAGGCATAATGGAGTATGTTGGGCAGATAGCCATGACCAGTGTCACTGCAATATTTCGGGAAGCATTCTGTCTTCACAATCGTCTTTTTTTCTTTACTTTTAAAAAAATTTGTTCGTATATATTATTCTTTTATAATTGATAAATAACTTAGCAGAATTTTTACATGTATCCTCAACAAACACTCATTACTGCTACCTATTAATAAACCAATGAATGATGTAGAATCCCTGGTCCATCATTTCAGCTCCATCTCCTATTTTGCAAGTGCTTTAAAAAAAATCTGCTTTTGTAAAGAAGTGTTCAAGTTTAAGTGTCATTTACAGTTTTAAATTTTTTTTAATTAATGGTGACTTTTGAACATGGCTCTGTCCAAGTCTCCTTCAAAATGTTATCTGAAATGTTAGGACAAGTTCTGGTGTCACCCTGAGAAAACTACGGCAATAAATTAATTTACTTAATAATAATTAACTTTTTTTTTGAGGTACTACAATTTAAATAAATTTGGCTCAACTAAATTTTGAGGGTCTTAATGTGATGTTAAATTAATTTTCATTGCTGTTGTTTTAAGCACATTTTTTTCAACCTTGAATTTGATATTTTCCGCACAATAACATTATAAACACCATTATTTAAGTTTAATAAAGACTAATTAGTAATTTGCCCTAGCATGGAAAACTCTCTATACCCTGTTTAATGTCTGTTCAAGGTTGTCATTCTCAAGTGATCTTGAAATAAATTACTATACTGGGCAAATTTCAGAAAAATAACGTCTAAGAAATGGTCCGTTTTTAAAATATCCATTCAGGGGGAAATGCAGCAAGAGAAGGTACTCAAGTGCATAGATGTCTGCAGAAAGTGATTCCTGCACAGATCTGAATTAGGTTTATTTAAAGAGATTGGTCTTTCTGATTAAGCAGAGCCATTGGGGGCTTTTTCCCTGCTCTACCTGATCTTGGTGGAGGTGTCTAGAATCTCCAGTCAGCTCTGTTGGCTTTGTCCAAACCAGCACTGGTTACCATAAATACATTTGTTGCCCCACCAAAATACATGCCACAGAAAAATGTAGTGGAAAATCTTTCCCTGGACTTTGCATGAAATACATATTCTTAATTTTACAGAAAGGTGCCATCTTCCAAAATCCTCCTGCCTGTGCAATTATGCATCTGTAAAAAAGCAGAATGAACCAAAAATAAGCATCAAACATAAGTAAAACACAAAAAATATTGACCCAAAGTTGTTTTGAAAATGCATTTGGCCATACCTCTGCATTCATATTTAAGATCTGAGAAGTATACCATCTCTTGTGAGAAGACAAAAAGACCTAGTCGTCCACCTGCATATGTTTTGTCATAGATTCTTCCAGAATCTGCCATGATCTTTTTTCCTTCATACATAACCACCCTAAGATTGTAAAAGGAAAGCAAAACGTATGATGACACAAAGAAACACAATGCAACATTTAAAAGACAATTTGGGAGACAAAATCCCCTTTAAACAATGTATAGAGTGGACTGTCTGAATCCTTTTAAACAATACCTCATGTGCCCTGTTCTTGGTCTGTGAGTCAGGTGCCATCTGTAGGCAGTAAAGTCCTTCCAACCAACATTCTTAGGGTCATGCCACAGAGTGCGGACCTACAAAGAAAATAAACAATAAAATATTACAATGGTGATTCTGTGATGCCTTAAAGGCATGATTGAAACGGCCACATTGGTCAATTAAGCTTACCTGTCCAGGAGTATCACCAGTGTGCCAAAGGGCATTCCTTAGGTGTTCACCTGGTCCAGTGGTTGAATTAACCACTTTGATTGACAATCCTGAATAACCTTGAGCCTTGGTAGGTGTACTGGACCAGTAGGTCTGAGTTATCTGCTTCCACATCACCACATAGAAGCGGGAGCTGGATTGGTAACCAAACACAAATCCTGCATAGTCATCATCTCTCTCTGTATTTATGAAGAAGGTCCCACTGAAGTCCACTGCATTAAACTCATCAAAACCTGAAGCAGAAAATAAATTCATCAGAATGATTTCTTAATTAGTAGATAATGATGTATCAAGGCTCTGAGGTTGCAACATACCCACAGCAATTCCTGGATCACAGTTAACGGTCTGAACCAACTCTTTTCCCTGGTGACGGACTACCCAGTTAGGATCAATTTGGGAAGTGCCCTTGGGGTCCAGAGGCACCATCTGGAACTTGCGGAAGTCAGTCTCACTGATGTCAAAGTTCTCTGGGCACACATCATAGATGTCCAGAACGTTGTCTTGGTCAAAATCATCCTTACAAGCATCACCACGTCCATCACCTACAGTAGTAAAAGAAGATATGAACTTTCAGAAAAATGTCAAGTGCACAAATGATAGACACTTTTACTTTTTTTTTTTTTTTTTAGAAAGAGAACTGTAATTCAGCTTTACATTTCACAAAACTAACCATCACTGTCCAGTTGATCTGGGTTGGCAACTAGTCTACAATTATCTTTATCATCAGGGATGCCATCATTGTCATCATCAAAATCACAAGCATCTCCTTTGCCATCTTTGTCATGGTCAGCCTGGTTGGCATTGGGAATATAGGGGCAGTTGTCCAGGTTGTTTTGATGACCATCCTCGTCAATGTCCTGATTGCTGTCACATGTATCTCCTACAAGGTCTGAGTCTGAATCAAGCTGTGGATCAAGTACAATAACAATGTGTTAAAATTACCAGTGCTAATGTATCCAATTTTTATGATGATCTCTTTTCAGGCCACAGTATTCCTAGTATTCCTAAGGCCTTTAAATTGCTTAGATTTGCCTGTGTTTATTTAGCTGAAACCCGCAATGTGTATCCTACTAGGCATATAGCAGTCTCTGGAGTCCCTGGACCTTGGCATACCACACTCTTACTCTTCCACAGACACGCATTCCTCCTACTCATTTAACCATGGCACAGGTGTGATTCTCAGGAATTACATGCTAGCAGGTTCAATTGCCACTCCCTTTGAAAAGCCCCATTTTTGTGTTATTATATTATATGCCCCAGAGGTAAAAAGGATTTATTCAACCCTTACATAGTGTGATAAAAAAAAATTGGCATTTTTATAAATGCAGTGAGAAAGAGACAGACAGATTGATCAGTGTGTATTAGAGAGAATATATTACTTTCTCTGATGCCTACCTGGTCAGGATTGTGCTCCAGAGGGCAGTTATCACACTGGTCACCAACCCCATCGTGATCAGTATCTTTTTGATCCACATTGTACAGATAAGGACAGTTATCCTTTTCATTCAGAATACCTGAGAAAAAAGGTCAACATTACAAAACTTGGAATTGGTCATGTTAAAAGAGGTGCTCAATTTAACTTAGCCAGCTTATGCCTGCTCTTACCATCTCCATCAATGTCCACGGCACATGCATCACCTTCACCGTTGTTATCTGTGTCAGTCTGGTCAGGGTTGCTATTGTATGGGCAGTTGTCACAGCGGTCACCAACATCGTCCCGGTCATAGTCATACTGTCTGGGATTGAACACGAATGGGCAGTTGTCCTGTTTGAAAAGAATGATCATAAAGGTTACTTGGCCATTGTCTCAAAGCCATTACAAATGGAGTTTATGAACATACTATGGGTTTTCACAACTGGGCCTGTATTCTTAAGTGAAGTCAAAATTAGTTTATGCCTCTGGAACATAAAAAAAATAAAGGTATGTTACCCTGTCATCAGGAATGCCATCATCATCGTCGTCATCATCACAAGCATCTCCAATTCCGTCCTTGTCATAGTCCTCCTGACCAGAATTTGGAAGATTTGGGCAGTTGTCCTATAGTTATAAAAATATGAAAAATAGTTAAGAAATAGCCACAGTTATTACATGTACTTTTTAAGTGATCCAGAAGTGTTCCCCAACCTTCTTGCAGTGATAGGTAGCATTCTCCACACACTCAAGGTCAGTATTGGGCCAGCCATCCAGATCTGTGTCCTCCCCACAGATGTGTCCATTTCCAGCATAGCCAGGCTTGCACTCACAGCGGAACATGGGCTCTGTGAAATGGCCCAGGTAGTTGCATCGGGCATTCTTATTGCAGTCGTGGCTTCCATCAAGGCAGGGATTACGAGGTGCGCATACCTACAAATAGGATAGGTCAATAGACCATTCTATTCCAGGATGTTTTCTTTGACTATATAATACCAAAAATAATTTTTACTACTTGCCTGTTTTTTTGCAGCAGCTTGTTCTAGTCCACGGCCAAATGGCTGCGAGCCACTGTAGCGTGGAGGACATGGAAGGCAGTTGTAGCCAGGTACTGTATTTTCACATCTATGGACTCCATTAAATTCAAAGCAAGCATCAGGAACCTCCTTGCACTTTAAAGAGAAGAAAAGTTTTGTTTTTGTTTTTTCTAAAAAAGCCCCATTTGTTGATGTTACAGGATGGTGCTTTAGTAAAAGTTCTTTACCTCATCAATGTCTTTGCAATCAATGCCATTGCCAGTGTAACCTGTAGGGCATTTTCCGCATTTCCAAGATCCATCTGCAAAGCTTGTACATTTGGCGCCAGCAAAACAGGGATTGGACAGGCACCCATCTAAAAATTATCAGGAAATGTTTAGATACATTTACAAAGGTACTTACGATGTACTATGTAAATGAACACATAAATACTGTGGTGACTCACCGATAGGACAAGCTTGTTTGTTGCATAGCTGAGTTGATTTTGCATCACCAACACAGTCTTTGCCACCGTACTTGGGTGGTGGACTATTACAAAGATGTTTGCGATTTTGGACACCGCCCCCACATGTAGCTGAACAGGCATCCCAAGGTGACCATGGCCCCCAACCACCATTAACTGAACGAAAAGATGGGTTAATTAAACAGGAGGCAATACAGTTATTTGGCTGTTAGATTCCTCAAACCGCTAAATACTAACTAAATGCTTGTTTGTTTAACAGACTTACTTGGACAAGGTGACTTCTCACATTTCTCAGTCTGTCTGCCTTTACCCTGGCACTCTTGTCCTCCCAGCTGGGGAGTAGGAGAGTTGCAGAGACGAATGCGTGTGATAACTCCAGAACCACAAGTAACTGAGCAAGATGACCAAGGTGACCAGTGGCTCCAGTTGCCATCTTGCTTAACTAAGACAGATAAATGAAAGTAAAAATGTAGAAAATAGTTCGTTTTGTCAGCAAATTTATGTTTTTGTGAGGCTAGAACACAACTCACAACGCTTGTCGCACTCCTGGAGGTAGCAGTCTCTCGTCTGCACAGATGTGCCCTCACAGTTGTTATTGATGCGGTCGCAGGAGCGGCCACGCTGCTGAATGCCCCTTCCACAAGACACAGAACAATGAGTCCATTCAGACCAGGGGGACCAGCCATCCTCAGCATAGTCACTGGCTGTAGAAGGAGAGGAAAAGGAGACAATAGAGCTATTCCCTCTTTCTAAGCAGCTCAGAGGAAAAAACCTTTTAATGTAGGTCCCTAATGGACTCAATTCAGCCTAGGCTTCTCAAGACAAATGTGTCTTGGGAACCCTGGCATGAAACACACTCTTAGACTGTCAGGAAAAAGGCAATATGTTACATACAGTGGACATCTTCAAATTGTTTTCCAAAATATTTGCCATAATTTTTCAACTGGTAAAGCTAAGAAGAATGTGATTTTCCACGTACTGTATATTTTCTAGGTACGGTATGTTACAGTAACACATCGACTGATTTTCTTTTTTCTTTGGCCTGACACCAACACCAATTTTCTACATACTTTAATCAGTTCAGCAACAATAACAATAATAATAATAATAATAATAATAATAATAATAATAATAATTATTATTATTATTATTATTATATAACTCAAATTTATGTAAACATTTAAACCAAATTATTTTCAACTGTAAAAATTTTTATGACTCTTTTAAATTGTGCTTACGGGTTCCACATCGGGGGCAGCATTCACCATCAGGAACAGTTGCATTGGCACAGGGAAGCAAAGGACAAGAAATCTTACGGCACACCGTTGCAGAGTTCTGCAATTAGCACATAAAGCTTGTTAACAACTGAGGGCCTTAGAGAAATAGAATCAGAAAAAGTTAAGTAGGATTTGACAAAGTTGTGAACTACAAAATCTGTTGAATAATTATTTAAATAGGAAAGAGAACATATCTCAAATGTAAGCAAAAATCTAAAGACACAGGGATGGCATTGTTTAACTTTCTAAAAAAATAAAAAATAAAAAAAAAAAGGTATCCCTGTGCAGGTGTTCCTGGCTATACTTGGGATGGACTGTATAGACTGTGATTGATTTTACTGGTATAGTTGTGCTCATTTGAAAGGGTCTACTTACTTGGCAAGTGCACTCAGTGCAGTCATCCACTGTCCACTCTTCCTTGTTCATATGCACAATGCCATTGTGGAGACAGACACCAGTATGAATCCCCAAGTTTCCACCAATGAGATGGTTCTCATTTGTCTAGGAAACATAGGGGACTAATTTAATTGAAAATTATATTATTATTATTATTATTATTATTATTATTATTTATTAATTACTATTATTTAACATGATCATATGTGTCTATTTTAGAATAAGTACATATCTCTTTGAAATGTAGTGTTTTCAATAGAAGATGAATTTGAATTAAAATTATCCAAGCTTTTTGTTTAAAGGCATTAAAATGCCAAAACAAAAAAGTTAACAAAAATTTCTCACCACTTTGCGGAGCTTGTCACTCAGATCTTTCACCATTACACCAAGGGTCTTTAGTTCCTTAAACATGCTGGTCAGCTGATCACATGTATAGCCACAAACCATCTGCAAATCTGTTATCAGGAAAAGTTAAATTTACCCATAGCATTTACAGTAGATTTGCTTTAAGACATTTGAATTTTCTTTTTACTGATCTGTGCAGATGCATTAAAAATGTTAGATACCTTTTGTTTTGTGGCCAGTAAAATGTGTCCTGATAGCTGATAGATTGGATCCATTAACCGGATTATGTGGAGTTACATCATTAATGTCAGTAACAGCTGTAACACAGTAATATTTCATTTAGTTACAAAACATTAATCTGTAGCACAACCAGTGTTTACTCAATATACCATACTCCACTTTAAATCATCTCTTTATTTTATATTCAAAATATTAGGCACAATATATACACACACAAAACCCACACTACTGCTCCTGGGTCCATTCACTGGTGGATGGCAGCTTTTGTTTTTATTAAGTTTAATAAGTGGGCATGAATGTGCACATTTACTCAGCATTGATGAAAACTCACTAAAAGTAATACAAGGATTTACTTGAGCAAGTATGGATTTCTGCCTTACAGTATGTATAGTCTGCGTTCTGTTTATTCAATAGCTTCATAATCACACATGGACGTGTTTTGGAGTGTGACATGCACTTGCCCTTGAAACAGTTTGGCAGACTAAAGAAGCGTTGGAGTACAGAATCATGAGTGAGTTGTGCATAAAACATTATAAGGAACTATAGACTTACAGTTTTGACATCCTTTATTCCTCAGTATTGCATCCAGTGTGGTCCCAAAAACGAATCTAACGTTTTGGAGCACACCCTGGGGGGAAAAAAGCAAGTAAATAAGAACAGAAGCAAGGAATGCAAGTAAATGAATAAACAGACCCAGACAATAAACCTGAATAACACACACACACACACACACACACACACACACATTTATATATATATA
>JAQMYL010000020.1:9214996-9230590 GCA_030014365.1 Clarias pachynema
ATAACTCGAGGCTCATGCATTACCGTTAATCTGTCATTAACGGCTCCCTTGCCGATCCTCAGGTTGGCCACGCTTGGCGTCTCGGGAGTGAGGACGCTCTGGATGGACGCGTCCAGGTCGGCGCTGTTCACCTCCTCACATCCGACATAGACGTGCACCCTGTCCTCCTGCACAAACAGCGTAATGTTGTTCCACTGACCAGTGGCCAGATCGGCTTCCTCGATGGACACCACTTGCTGCTTGTTTTCCGTGGCGAACACGATGTCCAGCGTTTTGGCTTTGCCATTGGAGACCACCTCGAACAGGGTACCAGAACCGTCGCGCTTCTCCACGGTGAACAGGGAGCCCCTGGTGCGCCGCGCTTGCTTGAAGTTGACCAGAAACAAAAAGCCGCGCTCCGCCTGCACGGAGTCCACCAGGTCTCGGAAATCGCTCTCAGGCACCGGCGGGATCAGGTCTGGGTTCAGGATCTTGTAGGCGGGACTGTAGGGGTCGTCGCCTTTCACGAGCATGACCCCGTGGTTCTTCTTGGGCACTTGAACGAGCTCGAACAGGTCGTAAACACTGTTATCGTCTCTGCTTTCTAAAAGGCACAGAGCGCAAAAGATTGCATATTTCTAACTTTTGTTTATTACATGCGTATGCGAAAAGTGAAATGTTTTTTTTTTGTTTTTTGTTTTTTTTTAATAAGAAGAAACTGTTTAGTTGGTTACTATATGTTCCCTTGCTGCTGGGATGTTGTTGATCACTCACTCACTCACTTACCTGCCACTCTTGCGCTCTCGCAGCTCCAAAGCATCACTAATAAAAATAGTCCTGTTAGCTTCATTGCAGCGCGTCTTCTCTGTAAAACAGCATCGCATCTCATGTAAACAGCATTCAAAATCGTAAGGTAAATTATATATTACATTGGTAATCTGTTGTAAGGAAAGGTATCTAAATAATGGTAAATCATACCTGTTTTCCTTGTTACAAATAATAAATAGGTATAGTCCAACAACCTTGGTAATTCCGATTATACGAGTTTCAAATATACTGGTTTCCCGTCCACTTGGTAACTTTTCCCTTTTAAGCAGCTCAGTCTCAGCTCAGCCTGAGAGGACAAAGTGCTATTTAAATAGTTTCGTGACATTCCTGCGAGTGCGTCTCTTCCAATCAGAGGCTCGGAGCTCCTCTTACCTCACAGAGCGCAGCGCCGTCTGGAACGCGCTCAGGGGAACTGGAGAGACGCGTCACATTCCTGCAAACCCACAACGGAAACGGACGGCTACGTCCAAACACATCGAACGTACCGAGGGGCTACTAAATGGAAGGACGCTGTCCTTTACCGCAGGTTATCATATAGGTGGCGTAATATAGATAACCAATTAAAGGTGCATTTGGGAACAGAAACCACATCTCTCCGCTAGAGGCCGTTCTGAACACGTCTTCATACTGTATACTCGCAGATTTACTTCCGACGATAACGTACATCATTATAGGATGCCTGATCGAAGCTTTTTATAACACAATCAGCAAAATCTTATCATAATGAAAAGATTATTATGTTTACTGAGACAAGGATAGTCAATTAGTATTATTTAGCTTGTATTCAACCCCATGACCCACAAACAATTAAAATCTATATTTAACAATTAAAAATGTATCTTTTTTGGATATACAGTATAAAAAGCTTCCATTCTATGTTCAGGAGTTATTACAAGCCTAGGTGCCCAGTCTGGGAATAACTTAATCGGTGACAACTTGATCATCCTAGTGGTAGATGTCATATTTCATTTCATCCAGTTAAAAATGAGAGTGCACCTAATGAAGCCTTCATCTAATTTAAAGGTCTAATAATTCATAGTCATCTTTCATTCACTGTGCAATAGTGATTCCTTTCCCAGATTTTACTTGAGTTTTTATTGCTGCGTGTACTGTATATCTCAGGTGTAATATGAAAGGGGATCCATCAACCTTTCCACATTGTTTTAGTTAACATTCTGTTTAGATTATGTGAGGATAAGTTAAACAGGTGGTGGGAAGGCATCAAAATGTTTGTGCTAACCATATAATTCAGCTAATACGATTCATCCTACAGTAATGATGGACATCACTGGCTGAATTGGGTCTTGTAGAAGAGGGGTATCTACTGTATGTTGGTCTATATAGACCTCCAGGACTTAAGTCTGGTTCTCCTGTCTTTGCTTATTGTATAGTATTTTCCTATCAGACATGAGATATTAAACTGATTACCAGGAGTGGAGATGGGTTGCTCAGTGGTTGATGTTGCTTCAGACCTTTAAAGTTATGGTACCTTGACAACAATTTAAGAGTTCAACTAATTCTAGTGTTTAACATGACCCCATTTTTTTTATTTCATGTCCTTGTAATTCAGTCTTCTGCTTCATGCAGTGACTAACACTTGAGGATGTGTTGAGGACCAAATATGAGATATAGTGTAGTCAGCTTGCCAGCATTTCACTGGAATTGTGTTGTGGAGAAGGTCAAGGGATTGACCCTCACCTTAGAGACCTCGAGGGAAAGATATTTGCTGTAACTTAAGATTTGGAGGTTGCTGGGTCATTTACAAGCCATTCTTGCTGTTTACACATGCGCAGCTCATCAAGAGCCAATGTCATACTGAAAGGCCCCTGCTTTCCTTTTATGGTTTTGCCATGGAGACATTACTTCGGGATAACGACATACAGAGCGTTTTCATAGTGGATTTCTAAGCCTGGGTAAACTTATAGGAGCAGTTATGAAACAAACCTTCTTAATATAGAGCATTTAAAAATATTAATAGATATTTTATTTTACTATTTTTATTTTATTTCATTTTGGTGACTGGATGGTGCAGCAGGTAACAGTGCTGACTCACTGCTCCCTGGTCCAGGATTTTATTTTTATTTTTACAGGATTTGACTGCTAAGCTGTGCTTGATGAAATATAAAACATGTTAATCTCAGAAGCGTGGGCCAACTGAAGACAAGAGGACACTAAGCATAGAAAACTGATTATTAAATTTTAGGACATCCTGATTTATACAACTGTAGTATAAAATGTAGGATGCCTATCACTCACAAACAATAAACTAGCTATCTAGCAACAGTTAACTGCTCACTGAACCATATCTTTTTCTCCAATTTACCTGACATTTAAGGAACATGTACCTTACATTTTAATTCTTAATTGCTTTTTAAGATTTTATTATAATACCAGACTGTGTTCATTCTCATTCAATCTCCTTATAGTAATGTGCCCTTCTAGCTTGACACCTTGGATACCTGACCACCACTTACTGTCTCGTTCCATATTATGTCTATGAACAACGGTGGAAAATCCCAACCAAATACACTCTGCTTTGATCTGATGTCAGCAGCTCTGTAATTTGTATCAAGGTTGCATGATTTATAAGCTAAAGACATGGATGGCAATCTATACATTGATTGTAGGTACTCCTTGTTGTTCTATTTCACCAGCAAACAAAATGAAAAAAAAAAAAAAAAACATGGACATTTTATTCTTCTCCTACAGGTCTGATGCATGCTGGTGGAATTTCCCAGGTGTATAAAAACACCAAGTATTCATCCAAAAAAAAAAAAAAAGCATGCCTGTGGTCGTTCTAAGCAATAATAATCTCCAGCATGCCTTTGATTGTCCCAGGTGCATCTGCTTTAGTAATAGGCTGGAACAGCTTTCGCCACTAGAACCTTGATTCTGCCAGGCAGACTTTAGGAATGGTTGAGTCTTGCAAGCCTCTGCATATTGTTTACTTCATGTGACTGTTTGTGCTGAGGAATGCATTGAGAGGCAAGCACTAATTTCTCACGAACAGCATGGAAGATGACTGCAGAGCAACTCCGATCTTCACAGGCCACACAAGTTGATTTAGGGTCCTCCACAGGTAGTAAATTTCAAAGGGAACAAAAGAAGGCACCCTACTCCTCGTAGCCTTGAAGCTTACAGATCAAACATGAACTCAAATTGCTTTGAAAAATTCAGTGGAATGCATTATTCCATTAATGCAAATTAGGTGAATGCACTGTCAATGCACTATGCAATGGCCTAAACGATTTACTGACTGATTTGGTACAGTTAATACACAAACAGCATATGCACATACAATCATCTTTAATCATTTGACAAATCTATCTTCCTCCTCCTCACACTCTGAGTGTATTTCCAACAGGTTTAGAGCAGTGACCACCAGTACAGGTGTTGTTGTAATATACTCCTCCAGCCTTTAATACTAAAGGTGTACCCAGAAATTGACTGGTATCCCAGGACAGCAAGCAAAAAAAAATATTTGCCCAGTCAATTTCTAGTATTAGAAAGTGTTTATTTTGTTATTTTGTTTCTGTTCTTTTGCATGAATAGAAGCTTACCCCGCATATTCTTGCTATTAAACGATATAGCGCAAACAACAGTCCTGGCCTCAGCAGGCAACCACAGTCATGCTGATATTCAATACAGCAAGCTGATGTCATGTGCCATGTAAAGTACAGCTATTATAAACAAGAAATTAATACAGAGTAACTGACATTGCAGACACACCTTAGTCGAATATTATGGTTTTTTTTGCTCCATCTGTGAAAATAATTTCCAAAAAGCATTGCAAAGCAATCTGACCTGTGCTGATAAACAGCTTATGGTAACTCTAGTAATGGTTTCAGTGTAACTAACTATTGCTAAAATTGGATTTACTTTTATATAGTAAACGTTTACAAGTGGTGTCATACAAACTGTAAAATCTATCACTGCTGTTATAATAAATAATATCAGGACTATCTAAACACTACTTTGTTGTACTGGTGAGTAATATGTCAATATGACTTGCTTTAATAAATCAAGTTATAACATGTTTTAATAAATGGATGTCAGACGTTTCTCCAGCACGTGTACTCCCACCTTCACATATAGCCTGTGCTTCAGGGTCTGACAGTATACCCCTGGTGTGCACCCCAGGTAGACACAGGTGTTGATAATAGATGGAAATGTAGAGAACTGCAGTAAATACTCCCACTTCACGGTTACAATGCAATTTTTTATTATAGATAATATACTTCTATATTCAACTGATACATATCCGTTTCTTGCTTTTGTGTTATTTATTTATTTATGTCCAAGATTTTCCTAATTCTGTACAGATCTGGGAATTATAACATATAGTATAATGACCAGTAGAACACTTCTAATTTCATTGGGTGATCTGAAAGGGTCTAATGGTCACTTCAATTACACCTTGATTTTTAGTAAACAATAACGTAAATAGAGCAGCATTCAAAAACAAAAGCTAAAATTATTAGAAACTCTCTGTAGAGTGGAAAAGTTAAATGGACTGGCTTTAATCTTCACTGGGTTTGTCAGAACCTGGAGTTTGGAATTAAAGCATATCACTGCCAAGAGGCACTCAAATGCCTGAGTAAAATTACTGGCTTTGTTGTTATTTGGTCATGGATGCAGTGCCAATATTAGCTGTGATTTGTTTATTTGGTGATGCTTTAATTCAGCATGACAATTAAGAGAGCATGTAATTGAGGATCCCAAACATGGTGTGCAGAGTGAAAAGCCTTAGCCACTGAGCCACCACCTCTTTTTTTAAATAAATATTTTTAAACTTGACAGCAATACCAAAATAAGCAGTGATTTAAAAAATTATAATGTGGGTGAATTACTTGTTGCTTCGTAATCATGCTTATTTTATGCTTTGGTATGCTAGTGTTGAATGTTAAGCAGCTGTAAACAATATGTAATAGAGTGGCAAGTTTCCTGGCTGTTGATGAATTAGTAAGATGTTGGAATATGCAAATGCAAGCTTAGAAAGGCAATGTAGGTAATAATTATACAAGGCCATTTTATCTAAGTTCTACCACTGATATGTCTAAACAGAGATGGAATATGGAAAAGTATTTAATGTAATGTATGTAATGTATCGCATTGTTCTTCAATTTATTTACTGTGCTTGCACCTCTTCATTGTACCTAATATCGTCATAACAAAATTAGGGAAGTGAGGCAAGATGTAATTTACTTGTTCTTTAGGTATACTCTTCAAAATGAATGTGCCATACCAATGGTCTTTGGGATGAATAATACACTTTTATTTTATGTTGGTTCATCTCTTATAGGCTTGGCCCATGGTGCAATGGACTGAACTTGGTGTTCTGGACAGGGCAAATTTGTCCCCAATGGCTAGTTTGACATAAAAGTACTGTAGACTTGACATCATCATGCCCTGGCAAACTGATTAACTTTGAGCTTCTGGTCACTTATCACATTGCTGGCCAGATAAGTGGAAACATACGTATGTTTTTTACCGGCATACACAAGGCCCCAAGTCATCGTTCCTGTGAGTTTTAAACATCTTGCTCCTGTTGTAACTGATCTTATCATTTTTGACTCAGTAGAAGTTTTGAGAGTCAGCTGAAACAGCTCTTAATTCTGTCTGTCTTTTTGTCTCCTATCAGTAAAGTATTTAAATAATTCCACCCTGCATGTTTCAGCATCTATTTTTAATCATCATAAACTCTGCAGAAAGATAGTGTTTCCTGTGAGCTTTGCAGTCTTTACATATCTGGCCCATAACATTTTCCTGCCACACACACACACACACACACATAAACAACATAAACACATAAACCAAAAAAATAATAATTAATTTAAATTATTCAATTATAAAAAAAATTATATATAAACAAAAATGATAAGAAAAATATTTGTTGTTGCTCAGCAAGCTATGCATTTTAATTTTGAGCAGTTCTGGTTTTTAGAAAGTTAGACATTCCTTTCACATAAATAAACATTGTCTAAAAGCTGTGACCCTGGGAAACATGACTAGGTTGTCCATATTTGGAAAATACAAAGGTCACCTGTCATGGGCACATTCTCTGCATTGCTTAGGTCTAAAGGAAAATAACCTAGGAAATAGAGGTAATGAGTAATAAAATGTTCTGTACCTGCTCACAGCTGTTGAGAGAATGTGGGCTTTGAAATTGATGCTGTCCTTGTGTATGTGATGGATTTTATTTTGAGAGTGTTTACGCTAACCGGTTGTTTATTAAAAGGGAAAGTGCTTACAGAAATCCCTATTGTGTCCAATCAATCCAATAAAGTATTGGCCTTTTTCAGTGGTGAGGCTTGAGGCCTCTGTTTAAGTCTAAATAATAAAACTATGTTGAGTAAAATATAGTTCTAACTCATCAATTTAAAAAAGTTAAGTATTTATTCCATATTTCAGATTCATCTGCAGTCTCATTATATTGTCATTACACTGTTTACATTTTTTGGGGAGGAACTAATTGCTGTTATGAAAATTTGACTATGGTATAATTATTATGATAGTCCTATTGTACCTGTTTCATTTGTATATAGTACCATTTTTTTTTGTTTACAATACCAGAGTACGTATTTGCTGATATAATACATGGACCACACTACAGTACATGGTACATACTTTGGTACTATGGTAAATTGTACTATAGTAAGGTACATGGTTCCATCATGTATTGTAGTATGGAACACATACCAGGATACTGTCAAAAATACGTTATACATGTTTATGTACCACAGTGGTTTTTGTTACGTACCATGGTACACACCATAGTACTACCACAGTACCCACTGAAGTGTCATAGTAACTACCCTAGTACTCTATAAAGTCCTATGGTGCCCACAATGGTAAAGTCGGAAGTACCATGGTTATATTATGGTATGAATAAGCGTTTAGTACATACTATAATAAAATTTCTTAAAGGACATATTGTTTTTGTGGATGTCTGTCATTATTTAACCTTTCCATTTTTGGAAGAAAAATGTGTAATGCGCCATTTTAATTTGTGTGCTCATAAAAGTTACAGAACCATTTAAATATTATAGACGGGAAGCAGTGAAGTGTTGTAACATTCCTTGGTAAATTCCATGGAAATACACTGACACAGTGCTGGAGTGCAAAGCGCCATATGTTATGTAAAATATGTGAGTCAGATTTTGGAGTTCTACAATTTTGAGACATTTGTCTTAATATATATATATATATATATATATATATAGGTGGTTGTAATAAAGCAGTCTGACACAGGCCTCGAAAGGAGACTACACCAGAATGGTGAGAAGATAACGAGTAAGACTAACCCAAAACATCTGGTAGGTTAGGCAGAATAAAGAATGTTTAGGGATATTCTGTGGGTATGCAATTTTTACAAATTAAATATTTTTCAAATGACCTATTTGTATCTAAAATGTTCCATTTGTCTGGTGTGTCAAAAATGGCAGCATAAATTAGGTATCCTAATTGGAAAATGGCTCTAGCATTGTGAATATGTTTTCAATCATACTATTTTCACTGCTGTTTTTATCATTTGCCCTTGAAGATGATTAGGATTTCATACCCACTTTTCTTTAGTTAATCTGTTTAATGTTTGCATTCATAAACTATGAGTAATGGAATCTTGCTTGTCTGTCTCTGATATCAGAAGCCTCTGTTGATGCCATTGCTAAGGGTTACCATTCCTTAGGACATATCAGCTTAAAATGAGGAGACATCTTGGAGGCAAGAGAAAGGTCACACAGCAACTCTAGATAAAAGACATCATAGTTGGACCTTTTTAGAGGATGCAAATAATATTAAAAAAATTCAAGTATAATAATACAATGTTTGTTAGGTATAGAATAAAATAATACACATTGTTACTATATCCAGTAAGTTCATGAATATATGAGGAAATGTCACTTCTGTCTTTGTTAAAGAATATGTTTGTGCAAGGCCAACAGTGAAACAATGGATCTCCACTTTGGAAGAGCCACTACTACAAACAGAAATAGACTTGTACAGAAAATGTCCATTGATTTTACTGTTACTAAACTTTAAACCCTGCTACATAAAAAGTGAACCTACTTAAGCAGCATTTTGTCTTTTGTTTTTTATTGTTATGTAACTGTCAACTCTTCCTAAGCAAATATTAGATCCACCATGAAGTCTATTGTTGGTAATAACCACTTTATTCCTCGAGGCACTCATGACCCCCATGTTGGTGTTTTGAAACGTTTTCAACTTCTCTATAATGTTCTTTTATTTCCAATTTATTGTTTGCTCATGTGCGAAAAGAAGCTTCCCACAGGATTACAATAAAATGAAATCTCTAGATTCTTGGCAGAGAATGCTGCCTCTTGAACATAGGGAATAATGAACTGTGAATCTTTTAGAAGGCTTCACTTCTGCTCTTTAGGTATACACCTTTCAGCATGTACTTTGTTAGAGCCGCCACTCTTTCACCAGGTTCATTACAAAAATTTGGAAGAAAAGCTGCCGTTCAGCCCACTGCAATCCAAAGCACAGCTGGAGCATTGTGTAAGTCCATAAGGGGTCTTCCTGAGGATTAAACTTCACATAGGTGCACATTTAAACGATTAAGCCTGGCATACTATTGTCTCTTTTCTTAGAATTTTTATCAGCTATCTGCATCTGCAAAAACGTTGCATATTTGCACAGTCCCATTTTAACATAAAGGGTAATGATACAGAACGCTGCATACTATGTAGAGCAAAAGTGAATAAGTAAGGTAGTTGGGCCAGCACATTCCGTCAAACAGTTTGAGTGTGCTGTGGCACACAGTCTATGAGCCTCTGGAACTGTACTGCAGTGATGAAACCCATTCTTCCATAATACTGTATATTCACTTGCATTTTGATGTTGTGATTATAGATTGCAGGTCTTAAAATATGATTGACAAAATTTTATCTTTTTCGAACCCTGTAGGGAAATCCTGGAAGAGACCCGTCAGTCACAGTTTTATTTACACTCACTGGTCACAGGAACATCTGTGCACCTGCTTATTCATGCACTATCCAATTAGGCAATCATGTTAAGTTAGTGTAATGATTTACATCATTCAGATATAGTCCCAGAGCTTCAGTTAATATTCACATTAAAAATATCAGAATGGTATCAATATCAAATTCAAACTCCCCTTTGCTTGATTTTTTCCCAGTCTTAAACTGCTTGTTCCTAAATTACTTAAATTTCACCAAATTTGTCTAGTAGTCCTATAATATAATGGGTCTTCTGTAGGTTTTCATATGTCAACTGAAATACACTGGCTAAGAATGTATTTTTTAGTTGTTTTGCTGATTATTTCCTACAATTAGCAGGCCATGTTCAGCTCCTGAAGCATGAATGGTGCTTAAGCCCACTGAGGATTTTAACTGACCCTCCTACCTCCTAAAAGCTTAATGACCTGTAAGAGCATTTCCATATGGGACAGTGTTGCAGGAGGCCAGAGTATAGCCATATGTTGTGTTATATGTGTGTTCCAGCAGATTTCCAGGAAGTGCATCAATTAGATCCAGAAACCAGTATTTATGAATTATGAGGTCACACGTTGAGGTCATAAACTCCCTACCAGCAGGCCAACACCATTGTAGTCACTGTATATTCATTAGCATAAACCTTGGGCTATGTATACAAATTTAACTCAATTAAAAGTCGACAACCCCTGACAAATATACTCAAAAGTACTCAAGGATTAAAATTATAAAAAGTAAATGTTTTTAACTGATGTCAGGTGAAAATGATCTATTACCATTACCTTAGACCATTAGAAGGTTTTTTAGCAGCCTTGCCATTATAACTGGAAACATGAATATTGCAAGATTAGATAGAATTTGCATTGTTGTCTTGCCAATTATGTTATCTACTGGAATTTATTGTTGCTCATCCTGGTATTAGAAAAGAAAGCAAAGTTTCTCAGTTAATGTCTTTGCTTGTCTTTGACACATATTGAAACATTTTACTTGGATAGGGTCCGTATCGCTCAGTTCAACATTACAGTCCGGTGGCTTATCCATCTTCAAGCACACAAATAGCTATAGACGTTTGGCAGACACATGACTACAGTGACATCAGTCACAACAGTGGATGGCGGAAGTACCTTTAACCGACATTAGGCTACTATGTATTTTCATTGCTAATTGCATTCATGTTTCCTAATGAATAAACTTGATGCTTTGTCACACAGATAAAAGAGTAATCTAGTAATTGGTAGCTTCTGTTCTGCTGATTATTTTAATACTAATTGATTATTATTTATTTGTATTTCTACATGTACCTTACAGCACAGTGAAAAATTCTTTTCACATATACAGTACCAGTTAGGAATCTGGGGTCAGGGCGGAGGGTCAGCCAGGATACAGCACCTCTGAAGCAGATAGGCCCAAGGGCCTTGCTCAAGGGCTCAACAGTGGTAAATTGGCAGTGCTCGGGCACAAATCCCAGACCTTACGATCAGAGCCACCACTATCCTGCAGACGTAATCAGGATAGGGATATCAGACGTATCATCAGACGTATCAATGCTGGACATCTTTCAGAAGCTTGATTTTTATCATAATTACGTCAGATTGTATACAAATATGTGATTCCTCCTGGGTTTGGTGGCGTTTGCTAGCAGTAGCATTAGCTCATTTAGTGCTTCTGTTGCAAATGAGACGATGTTATGGATTATGCTGTAATTCATGCTTCATAAAATGATATGTCGATTATTGTAATTAATACTGGCATTTCAAGCTTTCTTATCAATTGCTAACTAATTGTTCCAGGGTTGAACCCCAAATAACATAAAATAGAAATCTGGTTTGTAGAAAGGAACAAACCAGAATGGAAGGATATAAATTCCCTTGTTCCACAAATCAAGAAGTGCGGTGTAGGGGTTAAAAAGAGATTTGGGTGTCAGCCTTGTGAAACTAGTTAGCTTTGTAGTTTGTGTTCATGAAACACAACACAGGCAGTTCAAAGGCAAATTGAAAAAAAAATACTATGGAAACTAAGTGTTGTTTAAGATGACAATGTTAGCAGAGGTTTTCATAACATTGTTATCTTTTTATATGTGGGTTTTAATAAAGCTCAAGTACAGTATAATAATGAAGTACAATTATGTAATCTCAAATCCCTACTAATTGACAAAGAAATGGAACTTTATAGACAGTTACTGTAACTGCAAGCAAAGTGGAGCTTTAAGTATAGTCTTTCTACTAAATCTCAGTTATTTCACTGATGGATTAGATGTAAATCCATGCAAATACACAATTCTCTGTGCCTATTTCAGTGTATGCCCGCAAGAATGCATGACAAAAAGGTTTTTACATGGTTATGAGCAGCCTGCACCATTAAACCAAATGAAAGCCCATTTCCAGAAGTTTTTGTTAGCAGGCACCACTATGTGGAAGGACGTCTGGGAAATGGCATGGCACTCTGTCCAGTCTAGTCATTCTGTTTAATTAATTCAGTGGGATGGACAAACAGTGTTTGCTACTGCCAAAAGGTTTCAGCTCAGGCTTCAGTGACAACTGAAGTTTCTTAAAAATGTAATTTTTCTAATTATAATAATCCTACATTTAATCCATTCTAACATTCAAATAGTGTTTATTATTTTTATAAACCTTTTTTGCTTAGAATATACAGGTTTTTGTTTTGTCTTCCTGCATTCTTAGAAGAGGGCATCATTAACATTTGCGTGGATTTTTCTAGGATACGCTTTAGCGGAATGTGTCTTCTTTGCCACATAGGTCCCTAATTAATGAAAGGCTTTTTTATGACTGTAGTAATTTGTTTCCAAGAACATACCCTTCTCTTTGTGTTGCATTTGACCTTGTCGAGAAGGTACACTACATGGCTCTTTTCCATGTGCCCATGCTTAAGTAACAATGGTTGCCCAAGGCTTCACTATTAGACGCATTACAGACAGTACAGTCTATTTTTCAAGGCTTTTTTATAAATTAAATCCATGATCACTGTGATTCAGTTTGGGTGCCTGACTTGGCCAGAGAAGAACATTCCACTTTTTGGTGCTGAGTAACTTCAGGGTCACAGCTTTTTTTAGTGATATGCTTTGCTAAGAGATAATGTGATGAGCACACATTTAAATTAAAACTCTCATAATTATAAAAACCAGTAATTTCCACTGACTCTTCTGTCTTTCACAATCGTATATATTTTTAATCAAACACTCTCCCCACACTTTCCACTTATTTGTTCCAAAACTATGGAAACTATTAAAAGTTGATTTTATTGTTCTTTCATATATATTTGTATAGTGTGAACTCAAAACCGTACCAGAAACTGAAAGAAGTTACTTTCAATTATTGTCAATTACACAGTACATAAAAATTATTATACTGTCATTTAAGTCGCTGTGATGACACTCTCTGCAACTAACCTCTCCTGATACTGTATGTAATACTCTATACTGTATAATGTATAATAAAACGGTTTCAAACTATAACTTCTGTAGCACAGATTGCAACAAATACATAACATTTTATTTTTTTTTTAATACAGGGTATTTCAAATTCACTAAGATCTGTTATATCGCTGGTGCACGAACTACTGACGCAAATTAACAGTGTATTATGGTTTGTAACTATCGCTCGAGGATGATACTGCACTCTATCTTTCACCAGGCAATACACACAGTGTCAAAAATGTGACTTATCTCCCATGTCAATGCCACTTGCAGACGTTGATAGCTGGAAATAATTCTCATGACTCACTTCCCAGGGAAAACAAGGAAGGATATATGGAGAAACCCCAATACACAATGAAGATATGATTAGAACATTTGGTATGGTTGCAGAGTACAGTAAATACCAGGTCATAAAGGTTGACTTTGAACTCATGTATCTCTTTGGTTTTCTGTCTTATTATGTAGAATTAAGTAATGAATATAGCACACATTCTGGCCATTTGTCTGCTTTCCTTGAGCTCATTTAGTGCTTCTGGCTTCAGGTTCACTATTTTATTGGTTTTCTAATTTTTTTTTTTAAGTTGGTGAGTGGATGTAGACAGAGACATTTAACTAAATCAAGAAGTGAAAAATGTCCTTCCTAAAATTCACAAAATATTTACATTCTTTAGTGTATTATCCAATGTCTCATTTCCTCAAATAAACCATGTCTTACCTGTTTTGATCATATTCAGTGTGCTTATTTTGCCAAGTGGTCTGAGTTTGTGGCCAAGATCATAATTTAACAGTACAAGAAGTGAAGTCTTACTATTGTACTATAAATCAAAAACCTTATTAGTTCAGATAGTGACTGTTTTACTGAGTTTTTTTCTGTTGTTGTTATTGTAGTTTGGTTTTTATGGGTTTTTTTGTTTGTTTGTTTTTTAAACAAAGTCCTGCAGTAGGAACTCACATGGCTCATGTTTGTATGGGTATCAGTAGAATTTATGGCACAAAAGCTATTTAGGCCACTCCTGCCTTTGATCCCAAACCATGACACATAAGTGCCAGTAAAACTGTTTAAAACACACCATCTTGGCATCTACCTAATCATCATCATCATCATCATCATCATCATCATCAACATCATTATCATCATCATCATCATCATCTGTGTGTGTGTGTGTGTGTGTGTGTGTGTGTGTGTGTGTGTGTGTGTGTGTGTGTGTTCCCAGGGTTAATGGTGCAAATGGCTCACCGTTTTTTTTTTTTTACTCTGTGCACTTCTCTGTGCAATTTTCTGTGTTTTCTATTTCCAGCTGTTATCACACTATTTTTACAATATATAATTATTGTTTTATTTCTACAGTATTTTTTATTATAATTTATTTACATTTTTGTTAGAAAGCAGGTTTTGTTTAGGTTTGGCGTTTCTTTGCTTGTTTTTTTTTTCTGTGGAATTTTAGTAGAGCATAACCTTCATTCATGCCTTTATTTTCTGAACTCTTATCATATGTGGATCACCAATGTGATCTCATATCTACTATGACATGGGGTTTGAAATTTCTTTCCATGGCGGTGGAAATCTAAGCTTGATGGTATGTGATAACATTCAAGTCTGAAAATTGCAGAATCACTAGAAGTGCGAATCGTGCAAACTGCAGTGATCAGTCATGGATGATGGCTGTGAGGGCTTTAAATTTTAGGCAAATTACTGTAGTAAAGATATGATGCCAACAATGTTTAGCTACAGTAGAGACAAAATGAGGTCCTACCAGCACATTTAGGATATAATACCTTTAAAAGCTTCACAATTTTACATACAGTACAAACTGTCAAAAGATGTCAGAAGTACTTAGTAACAGTGGAAATAAATACTGCTGTTGAGCCTTTTCTTATGATGAGTGGTATAAATGCCTAATAATGCTTTCTAAAATAAAACTCCTTAGAATTTATTTTTCCTGTTTAATAATTTCCTTTTGTGCCTGTGCAACATATTGAATTATTATTCAGAATTTGTCATTCATACTTTGCTTGGACACCTTGTGCGATACATAACCCATGCATGTGTACACCATCTGGAATAATATTTATTGGTGGAATGCCTGTCCTGTTCCTAGTATTTCTGGTTTTGTACATTTGATATTTCTGCGCTGGTTTTTCATTGGATGCCTGGCTACTGAGGTCAGAGATTAAATATAACTTCTTACAGAAAACAGAAGAAAAAAATAAACGAAAAACAAAACGGCTAGTTACCCAGACAAAACGTTTCGATCCAAAATAATAACGCTAATGATCAGAGTCCTCATTTCACACGAGCAGCTTGGTCTTGGAAATAACGTTCATGTCTGAAAGAACAATGTGGTTTTAGGTGTAATTCGGCCGGTTATTATCCGCCGC
>JAQMYL010000020.1:9259620-9279189 GCA_030014365.1 Clarias pachynema
GTTTGGGTTTACCATCCACGCTACATTGGGCTAACCGCTAAAGCTACGTCTTCTGGTCACCCCAGGTTAGTTCGATTTGACAAATATATCTATCTATCTATGGTACAACTGCAGGCTGATTTACACATTGGGAAAAAACTGTGGGAAAATTCACAGTTATCCAATATAGCCATTTTGAGATTGTATTTCACCATTTTTGCTTTTAATATACTTTTGACCCAAACAAAACTTACAACATATTCATATTCTCTATCAGTATGCAATACTTTCTGCTTTATTTAAAAATAAAAAAAATAAAAAAAATAGAGATCTTATTTTGGTGTCAGACTATTCATTCATTCCTCTAATTGCTCCATGACAGCAAACCATTAAAACTGTCATCACTAACTAAAGCTGGGAAAATGTAGTACCTCACTGAAAAACATGGAGGTAAAAGACCCTAGAAATTTTCAAAATATGTTTGCATTTGTTATTTCTCACACTTGTGTAAGAATAGTTACAGGATTGTATTTATTTATTTATTATATTTATTTGGCAAATTGAACATACAGGGCATTAATAAATATGCAGCAACTACAGTAGGAAGCCTCTAAAAAGTAATACGCTTAAGCACAGAGCTTCAATAACATGATAATTTAAAGTCAAATAACTAAAGATTTGATTTTACATAAAGAGTTTGAAATTTATTCTAGCATGCCAGATGGAGTTTTGTCTATATTCCAGCTCTCTTCAAAGAGCAGAGGCCTGAAGCCAAATACATCAGTGCAATATCCATTATACGTACAAAAGGATTCTGGTGTGGGGGAGATTTGACAGAACAACTAGTACCTAGTACACTGTAAAATATATTAAAGTCATACTCTGTTTGTAGTTAACTAAAGAGGAACGGAATAATGCAGAAATTGTTAGCGTAACAGCTCATCTGTCTGTCATACATGGGTGTGAAGTCTAATATTTAATTTAATTGCTTAAATAATGTAATACATAAATTTAAAAAGAACAAAAGCATAGTGGTCACACTTAAAATGTAGTGTCAAAACAAAATAAAAAAATACAAAATAAAAAATAAAAAAATATCGCGGCTGCTCCTTCAAGTAGATTGTCTCCAATTGTTCTAAATCTTTATGGATTCTTCCACAGCTCATCTGGATTTTCAATTAGCTTTAGGTAAAAGACCTGATATAATTATTTCAGAAGCATGATCCTGGTGCACATGAGCTATTTGTGTGTACATCTGGAAAATTGATTTGGATAATTATCCACTTGCTTGATCCAGCTATGACTCATTTTTAACCTCTCAGCAGGGTAGCGTGACTTTTCTTTAAAATGACCTGGAATGTGACATATGAGTCCATTATATTGGTAGCCAACAAACTCTGCAACATCATATCTCATATCTCATAATATTCCACATTGGGGAAGTTTTTTTCTTGCACAACCATTACTCTTTTAAAGTCAATTCCATCTGTTGTGTTTGTGGCCAAAAGTTCTGTTTTGAAATTAAAACCTGTAGAGTATTTTTTTTTTCCCCTGTCAGAGCTACATTCATCCAATGATTATACTGTAGATTTCTTTTGTGTCCTTTGTTCTCTTTGCGCCAAATGGTTAACTGCAATTAGGTTAATAAACTGCAAATAATGAGCAGGTGCTTTCAATCATTGTTCTAGATCTATATTTTAGAAATTACATGTAAATGCATGAAGTGTAAATAAATCAGCTTATGTTTTTGCCATGATAAGAACCATGACACAGTCCCTTGCCCTCTTATTCTTAATTCTTAATTGAAAATTAATGGACAAAATTTCATGTTCATTCACCATTATATCAGAAACAACTAAAATCTGAGGTAATTCATTTAACTAACAAAATATATTTGACAGGTTTGTATTTTCACAACTGATTATAGAGTTAATTAATTTATTATTTAATTACATTAAAAATTATTAGACAATTTAAAAAGTTCAAGAAAATGTTAATAGGAGCAATAAGGCTAAAACTTATTTGCTCTTTACAGACTTTGCCCAAATCATAAAACATTAAGGAATACACAATTTTATACCCTTTCCAGCATTATTTTTAAACCTGCACTAATTTGTTCAATCTTTCCTTCTTTTTGAGTTAACAGCAGACACACATTATATACATATCATTGACTGAATATCTTTTATTATTACAGATTGAGCAAATATGAGGAATAAATTATGAATCAAGACATGAATGGCTGTACAATAAGCTGCACAAATGTTTTTTTCTTTCTAAATTATTTCTGTCAGTTTGGAAAAACAACCATAAATTAAAAGATTTTTTTTTTTTTTAAAGAAAAAAAAAAAAAGAAAGAAATCTCCAACCAAAAGCGGTGTGTGGCTTGACAGAGAGAGAGAGAGAGAGAGAGAGAGAGATAAGAGAAGAGAAGAGAAGAGAAGAGAAGCAATGCATGTTGTCACAAAACAGTTTTACAGAAATGTATTAGACTATTTTTAGACAAGATTAGATTGTATTAGATAAGATTTTAGATGTACAAGTTTATTCCTAATGTGCAAACCAAAATGGCAAGGGAATGACATGAGGAAGAAAACAAACTGAAAAGTACTTAATAACAGTTTAATAATGGTTTAACGTTTAAGTCTGTCAAGATAATAACTGATAAGTACTTTTTCAATTCCTACTGGGCTGTGTCGAAATACAGAATAGTAACTTGAATCATTTCACACCATGCAAGGAAATGATGCAATTCAAGTCAACAAAGAGGACTTAATATTTGTATTTTCTACTACTGAATTTTTAAGTCAATACTCTGCAAACATACTGTAAATGACTAAAGAAAAGTCACAAACAAAAGATAATGTGCTCTCTAAAGTCAAATAAGTTCCCTAAATCTCAATCAAATCAATGTTATGGATAAAACAACATGGATAAAAAAATCATGACTGAAGCATACTGATCAGATCTCAAAAGAAATGATGGTGACCAAAAGACAGAGACAATACAGATCTGCTCTTTGTTCACAGATGCCTTGGTGAGTGTTTAATACACAGACTAGTTTAGGAGTGTTGCTTGAGTTGAGATGCTTTTTCCTTGAGTGTATAACCATCATCTGAGAGAACTTGAAAGCATTCGATAGGCCTTACCTTTTACAGTCAGTAAGTCAGAGTCTTGTAAACTGTATTCATGCAAACATTCACAAACGTAGCAAAAGCACAATCTGGAATTTGGTAGACTTATAGTTTCCATTACAGTGATTAGTCATTGAAAATAATAATGCTTTCTTATTAAGTAGGCAGGGGACTGCAGGTTTGTCATCCTTCAAAATTCAAATTGGAGAACTTTAGTCTTGACTGTATAATTAAAACTAGAGTGTATTTTTTATACTTGCCTAAAAGTAATAATGAAATTTCCTACCCATGCCTGGTTAATTTTTACCTCCCACTTTTACCTCCACAGAAATGACTGTACATTGCTGTTACTCTAGAAATTCTACTCCACTGCAAACTTATGCAAATGTCAGACACACAGGAGTCTTTCATCTCCAGTTCTGTTATTAAACTAGCAAAATGGACTTTTATTAAAATTAGCCACATTATATTCTTTGGTGATCTATGAGAACTTAAATAATTCCTTAGGGGTTTCAACTGATTTTGCATATCAATAAAAACTACTAAAATAATCACTACTACAAGTCAGTATTATTAATTCTTTTTCTTAAATTCTTGCATGTACCTCTGCCACATACATGGCTAATTCATGTGGCTTATGGGGGCACACACACTGGTAAAAATGTTTGTGCTTGATACTTGACAGATTAAATGTATACAGATTTCTTTCTAATTGTTTGTTTCTGATTGTGGTATAAATTCCTGCCAGTTGTTTGGGGTATATCTTATGCAATGTGCCTGAGCATCTGCTTTTGGTGTGTGGGCTCACACAGATCGTTCTGCAGTGCATTTTTGAGGCTTTGTTGCAGAATAAGGTATGACAAAATATCCTGTATTTCTAGCATCAAATGACAAAGCATCTGTCAAAGACTAGGTCTATCAATGCACTGTACTGTTTGGAAGATTACTTTATTGTTAAACCACATGAATGTTGACTTTGGAGGAAATTTGATATTCAACATAATTCTTTCATACAACATTGGTATTTTATTAGGTTTTAAGATAAATATTCACAAAGTCTAGCCAGCTGCACACCTGTTACTCTTAAGATCAGTTTATTCAGACTTGAGTATTCCATTATGTGTACACATTCATGGTGATGTGTGTCATGGCATGAATAGCAGCTGATGAATCTGCCAGCCATACCAAACACAACTTTATTCCATCTTCCCCTTATTCAGATCTTATGGCCATTAGCCCAGTCAGGATGGGGGTATTGCTTCATATTAGTCCTTGTGGTCTATACGTATGCTAATCGTTTGCAAAAAAGAGTGGCTGAGGCCTTCTTTCAGATCCTTAAACAGAACACATATGCCACATGAACTAAACATTTTCTTGGAATTAAAGCAATATGAGCCAGTCCCTACCACCCCCAAACCAACTGGTTAATTAAGCTTTAAAATGATGCTTAAAAATAAACAATTTTTAAATTCTTACACAATACTAGTTGAAAAAAGGCTTAGAAGTCCTATTGTTTTAGTCTGGGATGAGCCCCGGGCCTTCTGTGGGTTCTCTTCTGCTGAGTTATTATGGGCAAAAGCCCAGGTGGGTGTTAAATATACAGTAGGTCTAATTAAAGCAAATTGGAAGGGTGGTCCAACAAATAGTAAAAATGAAGTTCAGTTCATCCACATACCTCCCCCACACTCTGGGTCATTTATTGAAGAAGAATTTTCTTCAGGCCCATGAAAAGCAACACCGTCTCTATAATAAGTGCTCTGAACTGAGAAAATTTGCACCAGAAGAATCTGTGTCCTTGCATTACTCCCTACATTTAGCATTTAGACAAAATCATACCAAGTAGCAAGGACCCTCCAAGATTGCACAATAAGATGGACATCAAACATGAACTGGATTAAATGGACAAAGAGAACACATCTTTACTACCACAAGCATAATCCTAGGAAGACGGTTGTAGAGAGGGTGTTTGAAATGATCAAATTTCACTCCATTCCCACCTGGAGACTATTTGTTAATAACTCACAGGATGGAACCTGAACAGAAAATTGCCAAGTTGCAAGATGAATTGTTTTCTTCCTGTCTGGGACCACACACTCACACACACCCACACACACACACACAAGTCATACATAAGTGGGCAAGTTATTTGTTATTTGTTCTGAAAATATTTTACATGATTTACTGACTACTATGCCAAGGACATCAGCCAAGGATATTTTCATAGACATAAGTATTGGAACAGCAAGGCCAATTCTTTTGTTTCTAATGCACATTTAAAACATTTGTGTTTTAGCCCAGAATATGAACATGAGGCTATACATTATTAAATACATAACATAAATTCATAATAGAACCTTGATTTTTTCAGTTTTAAAATGTACATTTGATAAATCAGAGCAAATTATCCAATGTCAATCCTCACAGAGCAGTTCCAATATACTGGATGGTGGGTGGCCTGTGGAGGTCACTGCCCTGCTGAAGGTATGTAGTGAGTTTAATCAGCTTATGTTACACACCTATGCATCACTGAGGGTTAATCTCTCTTGAAGACAAAATCAGAGGGTTTGAACAAAAAGTGCAAGGCTTTAATTGAGCCTTATTTATTTTTTACTTCGCTTATGTATCAAGAGTAGGAAACTGTAAAAAAAAATAATAATAAAATAAATAAATAAATAAATAAATAAATAATAATAATAATTAATTATCTTAATGATTGTTGAAGAACATTCCAAGAGGGACTTTGTTTTCTCTTAAAAATAAAAAAATGGAACAATTTCTTCTCTGGCACCAAGGATAATCGTCTCTGCCCGTGTCTCTTGCAGGCACTTGTTTTAAGACAAATTTCCCTCACACTGTGCCGATAACTATTTAGGCAGCCCTGTTACCTCCTTGGTTCTTGAGCAGAACTCCTAAGTAGCTGTTTTTTCAAAGTAAAGTGGATCAAAAGAAGCTTTTAGCCTTCAAGTTCATTAGATAAATGCAGTCCTATCTGTGTGGTCCTGATTAGACCACTGGTGTTTTGGCATCTGAATAAGCAGCAGCTCTTCTCATAGATCTGGATTATGTCAGCTTCTTCTAATGGTCTCTGTAGACAGCAAGACAGCATTGCCTGAGATAGATTAGAAAAATGATGTCACTGTAGTAGTCCCTCATGGGCATGTTGTAGAAAGATAATAGAAACCCAGACATGAAATGGAATGTCTGCACAGAAAATAGCTTGCTCTTTTTTCCTTTGTTTTGAAAGAAGTAATTTCAGAAGTTAAGTATTCTCTAAGTCACTGAATTGTGCTTACTGGCTCATTTTATTAAATTTACTACATATCTTATACTAATAAAAATGTTGATCAAATTTATTTATTTATTTGTTGTTTGTCCAGCATTGAAACATATCAGAATATCTACAGAAGGGAAAATAATTATTTGATTCTCTGAAGATTTTGTTGCAGATGTTTCTTGTAGTTGGTTACCAGGTTTGCAAACATCTCAGTACAGATTTTGGTTCACTCTTTTTTACAGATCCACTCTAAATCCGTACGATTTTTTGCCTGTCACTTGGAAGCTCGAAGTTGCAGATCCCTCCATAAAATTTTTTTATAAGATCACGGTCTGGAGACTGGCTAAGCCACTCGAAGAATTATTGTGCTTCTTCTTGAACCACTCTTTTGTTGCTTTGGTGGTTTGTTTTGGGTCTTTGTCATGCTGCAAGATCCATCCATGACACATCTTCAGGAGGTTCGCATCCAAATTTTTACAATACATGCCCTGTCCATTGGCCCCTCAATGCAGCAAAGTTGGCCTATGGGACTTTGGGGTGGGACCTTGTAGTGTTGAAGGATTTTAATCCATCATGGCGTATTGTGTTTTTAATGGTTTGTTTGGTGACTGTGGTCCCAACTGCCTTGAGAACATTCACAAGCACCTCCCGCGTAGTTCTTGACTGATCCCTTACTTTTCTCATAATTATTCTTATTCCATAAGGTGAAATCCTGGATAAAGCTCCATACCAAGTATGACTGATGGTTACTCTGTATTTCTTACATTTGCGAATAATCTCTCCAACAATTGTGTGCTTTCCACCCAGCTTCTTCTTGTACCCTATTCCAGCTTTGTGCAGATCTTCAATCTGATGTCCCTGATGGTAGTGAGATTTGAATTGAAGATGCAGATTATGTGGACAGATGGCTTTCAAACACATAATGAGTTGTAATTGGGAGCACTTTCTTTAATTAATCTGTATACCACATGAGCGCTTTAGCAGTCGGTGAGACCCAGAATTATTGTTGTGGATCAAATACTTTATGGTAGTGGATCAAGTACTTGTTTTATTCACTAAAATGCAACTAAATTTATAATAAATTATAAATTTGTTTTTCTTTTAATCTTTCTGTGAATTTTTGCTTGATATTCTGTCTCTGGACCATTCATTTCTTTGTAAGTGGGCAAACACAGAATCTACAGGGGATCAAATAATTAATTTCCTCACTGCATGCCCAGGAACCCTCCAGATCTAGAAAGGGAAAGCTAATATCTTCACTAAATCACAGTGACTTTGACTGTGGCATGCTTGTTCCTGTCAGATGTGCCTTTTGAATATTTTAATAGCTGCTTAACTTTTGGGTTTTTTTACACACAGTCTGTAGAGTATCCAGAATACAAAAAAGATAAATACCATCCAGCAGCAGCTCTGTTTGCAGAAATGTCTTATTGAGAAGAGAGGTCAGAGGACAATGACCTGAATGGTTCAAGCTGACAAAAAGGCTACAGTAAATCAAAACAAAAACAGTTATAACTATGGTGAACAGAAAAGAATCTTAAAATACATAGCAATGTATCTTCTCAGCTAACCTCAGACTTACACTGGCTTTTGTCCCGTTCCAACTAATTATGTTCTATATTTTTCTTTCTGCTGTTTGGTAGAAGTTTGTAAAGTGATAGATTTAAACATTCTTTTAATAGAATATGCTTTATGATGTTAAATGATGATCATCAAGATTGTAATAAATAATTCAAAATAATTGATACCACATTTTTACTAATCATAATGGCATATTAACTGAAAATTAACTTATTTCCCTCATACATTTCAAGTGAATTTCATGTATGTTGTTTCATGTATTTTTATTTTTATTTGAAAATATGCTAAATTAAACCACTGAGACTCATATGATTATAATATTCTTCAGCGTACAAAAAAGACAGAGTGTTTAAGTTAATGCTGATACATGTTTTCTGTTTAATCTTCGTTTGCTTCAAAAACAGAATCTCGAAAAGAAACATCACAGCTGGATGATCGTTCAAATGGAAATGATAGATTGTAAGTTGATGTCTGCCAGCAACTCTGGGAATAATTTCCCAATATTGTGGCTCACTCAGATAAACTTCACAATGCTGTGGAAAATTTATACTTGGAACTGATTTTCTAAAAGGTACTCAAAGTGGAATATTAGGCAGTTTTTTGTCTAGTTTATTTTCAATTTGAAAGTAGTTATAATCAGCAGCAGTGGAATACCATGTTAAATAAGGTCATTAATTGCCACAAATTTATTATGATAAAAGTGCCAACTCACTGTTTTTCTTCATATTACTTGGCAGTGGTGGGTAATTCCAGTTCAATGCGGGGATCAGATTATATCTTTAAAAAAAAAAAAAAAAAAGGCTTGGAACGTATGTTCCTATTTGGCTCTTACATAGCATTTCACTATTTTACATATTTATTTACCTAGACAAATGGCATTATTCAACAATTTAACAATAGCAGTTCCAACACTAGGGAAACCCTTTGCTGTAGGGTTATGCATGGAATCGTTATGGGTCCTTTAAAGAACAAACACTTTAAAATGCTCAATAGAACAAACAATAAACTATACTTTATTCTACTTCTGGGGTTACAGGTGAGTTTTTTTTCTCCAGTTACACATATTATTTACAAGCAAGCTGAGTCTGTGCTGGTCTGCCCTAATCTGCAAATGTTGTGGGGGGTAACTTCAAAGAGTATGTAAAAAACATAGGCTAAAATAAATGAAAAAAAATTTTTTTTTTTTTTTTATCACTCTGGAAAACAGTTAATGATCTTGAAACATTACTAAAGGGCATAAATCATAGCAATAAAGCTCCTTCATATAGAAAAATTATATAAACACAAGCTCTGACAGCATATATCTATGGAAAAGGCCTGACATTAAAAGGTTGATGGACATGCAGGTATTTTGGAATGTTTGTGGATGAATTAAATAGCCATTTTTTGTGTATATAAAAATCTACTCATCCCTGTTATAATTGCAGGGTTTTATGATATAAAAAAATGACCAGGGTAAATAATGCCAGATATTTTCCACCTTTAATAAAAGGTCAATAAAATCAAGATTCTTTTTCCTCCAAGTTGTTGGAGTCTTACACAAAAAGACTGAGTACTGTATTACAAGCAAAATGTGCTTTAAGTATTATGTGGCACATAATACTTATTATGTGCATGTTATAGTTTTTTTTTTTTTTACTATAGATGTATAGATGTATAATAAGGTAAAGTGGCCAAAAACTTCTTGCTTTATATCTGAAGTATTTCAAAACTGTGAGTCCATTAGTGGGATCCTTGTATTTTTGTGGTATTGATGACAAACTGGCAAGAAAAAAATCTGCAAAATTAAATAGCAATACTGCAAAATCCCAATTTAAAACCTAACCTACCACAGATGTCTCAAAGATACAACTGCCAACAACAGATTTGCAACAATGTGCTAATTTTGTTCAAATGTGGTGCCCAAATTTTTTCATCTATTATATAATTATTTATATAATTAATATTTACAGTTTTATTGCAATTATTTTGGCAGTACAAGTAGTTTCAGAGCCTTGATGATATTTTTCAAAACATTGGACACAAAACTCCAATGTTCAAAAAGCTGATGATCAAAATACACATTTTTCAAAACATCAAAGTATTACCATTTAAAAATGCTATTCACACACATTGTATTTAGACATTGTCTGTTCATGTCATTACAGTCATGTAATTATCAGTTGAAGCTGTTCAAAATCATAAACAACTGTTGCCTTCCTTTTAAAGCATAGTCTTAATGAAACTGAGGAACAATATTCAATGAATCATGAAAGTTTCTGAATAACGAGATCCACTGACACCATTTCATTGCTGATGATTGATTTCACCTTGGGGTACAAGTATAAATAATTGTTATCCACAGCAGTATACCGATACTGTCACATGGAGCAGGTAGGTGATCAAGCAAGACAAGGAAGATGCAGTGCAATCACCACATCTGTGAAGTAGAGATGCCTGAAAGTTCTTTTCAAGATTTTTGGCAAATGAGTGCATTGATTTTGATGTGGATGAGAACCTGTAGTCAAATCCACATGACAGAGTTAATGGGAATGAATGAGAACTGTGGTCCTTTTTTTTGTTGCTTTTTTGCAATGCAGGTGAGGAACTACACTGCAGGTTATTCATTTCTTTCTTTCTTTCTTTCTTTCTGTCTTTATTTATGTGTTGAATGATTTTTCTGCATCTGTAGTATTCTTTCTACTGGTCATTTTCCAGTGACACTAACTGTAGCGCCATAATACTACAATGTCCAATAGATGCATGAACATCTAAACAGTGAAACTATTGGTATCTATTGGTATCTTGGACTTATTTTATAAAAAGATGATGCATTACTAGTGGTAACCATTTTGTGTTTCTAGAGTTTAGAAAAAAAGTTTCAAGATTCTGAAACTAGCATCAAAGCGGCTATAAAATTACTGTAAGAGGACAAGGTCAAAAACACGTGCCATAATTATTTAAGCCCTTCTTATTAAAAGCATTAGTAGAAATTACAAAGCTGCTGTGAATCTGTGAACAAGCTTAGGGCAAGTTCAGTGATCAGTCTTAAGTAACTAAGTATTCTGTACCTTATTCAAGTATCATGGAAGCCTTCCATTAAGCGGTATTCTGGCTGGGTTAATAGATGGCCACCCACTAATGGTCTTCATTCCCAAGTATCATGTCAGAGCTTTACAGAACAATTCTCTTAGTGTACTAACTATAAAGGCCACCCGTGCTGCACATACAGTGGCAGCCTGCAGACCTGATAAACCAAATGTGAAAGACACCATCAGGCCTCTGTTCTAAAGGTTCAAGAAAATGAAGTGATGCTCAATTTGCTGTGCTAAGCCCCTATAAGTATTTATTCGTTGATGGCCTTTTTAATCAGTGTACATACAGTATAGAAGAACTATAGCTAGAGCCAAAAGTTCTGATCTTTTTATTTTATCAATAATAATATTAACTAAATTTCTTATTTTTATATGCAGTGGAAATAACAGGTAATTATTAATATGTGATATTTTTTGAAGAAGCAGAACTTCTTTATATAGCATAATTCTACTTGGGTTAGCTTGAGAAACTTGCTGTCAGAATTTCAGCCTCTTTTTTTGGCTCTTACATGTTATTCTATATGAATCATGAATGTTTAAATGTTTAGGTTATTGTATTATATCTGGAAATAGCTTTGATGAACTGTTTCCTATCAAATATATATATTTAGTGGACCTAATTTCATTTCAATTTCAAGTATCATAAACTAGACTGTCGTAATTGATTCACTGGGATGCTTGCTTGTCGATTTAGTGCTCTTTGTGTTGTCATGGGGCTTTTTGGGAGATTCAGTTGTCTCGTGGTTAATTTATGATACATGGTATTTGAGACATACTTCTTCAAATAAATCACATCGCTTACGTCATGCATACGATTCACAAGTCAGACAAGGAAGAAGTGATGTTTACCTCTTGAGAATGACTACATAAGTTATGAGCCACAGTGTAAATATCAGTGTTGCCATGGTTACCAACTAGGTCAAAGTGAGGAACTGCTGTTACACAAACCATTGCTTCAAGAGAAAACAGTTTGTTTCATAAATTACTGGGTTTTTGATTTTTGGGATGGAAAGAGTTTAAGGGATCACTGGGAAAAGGAACAGTGGCTACTTTGTTTGCCATCAGTCAGACAGACCTCACATTGTTTCTATGCTGACCCCATGAAAGCGGAGACTCTGAACATTCCAAGCATTCTGTAGCAGTGCACGGCTGTGGTGCCCTAGAGGACAGGAATGAAAACTCTCATGTCCCCTCCTGCTCTGTCTCTGCCAGGTCTGTTATGCAATTACTTAAGTAATCCCTTTCGGGATGTGACGTCTAATGCTGCAGAATATTGCAGCAAAGTTTTGCGCTATGCTAGATACAGCTAATGCTTTTCAGCATTCTGTCTTTTTCAAATTCCTCAAAATTTTCATATGCATTTTCCACACTGTCCTTCATTTTTGTTTTTAACACAACAGATGACTTTCACCATCACTTTTTTCTTGTTAAAATGCTGGTTACACAGGGACAAATGTGGCTTGGACTCATTCCAATAATTAAAAACCATTCAGGGTATTTCATTCATTCCTTGGAATGATTTAATGTCTTTTGGCTTCTGTAATTTTGGTTAACCATTGGCACAAACAGAACGATCTAGCCATCTGACAATTGTTTTGAGTGAAACTCAATATTATATTTAAAATCGCTTTCCTTTTACATGGGTTTGATTGTTTTTACGCCCCTACAGAAAGCTCAGGCTGGAATTTACAAATTCCCAGAGCTTGACAGCACTTGCTTATTAAAGCTGTGTCATGTAATTACATCAGTTAGTCATTTGTTGAGGAGACAATATTTGTTTTGCATCCATTTCTGCACTTAAAACAACTGCTCTTTGGCCCCCTGGCCAGTTTCTGTCTACAGCTACTTGGTAAATCAGTTATAGGTTCAGTGGAACATGCTTGTCTCTTTGCAAAGACAGAATGCACTGACTTGTTGGATAGTCATGCATCACTAACTGCAGTATAACTGTGCAAATTATTATCGCAGAGAGCTGTTAAATACATGCATGATACACACGAAAATGTTTTACAGTGGATGGAGCCTTAGAATCTTTGAACGGTGTAACTGAAATGATGCTATAAACATCTTGAAACGTTAGTGTGTGGGAAAACATCGTGTTTATTTATGTGTGAAAAAAAACATCCATGAGTCATGGTTTTCTGAGTTAATAAGTACAGGCTTGTGGGGGGTCTAGATTTAAACAGGAAGTCTTTCTTCATTCTACTCATATACTTTATATACAGTATATATAAATATTCTGAATGGGGTTATGGTCTGGACTCTCTGGTGGACAAACCATGTGTGAAAATAATGTCTCATGATTCCTGAGCCACTTTTTCACAATCTGAGCCAGATGAATCCTGGCATCATGATCTTGCAATATGCCCGTGCCATCAGGAAAGAAAAAAAATCCACTAATGGAAAAGCCTGGTCGTTCAGCCAGCTGACCTCATTGTTGGGCACATAGCATTGCTGAACCTAGACCTGAGCAACAGAAGCAACCCATATCATAAATCATAACACTGTCCACACAAGCTTATATGGTAGGCAGAAGGCATGGTGCTCAGATTTACCCTGTTCCAGAGTGATGGTGCATCATGATAAGAAGAGGGGCAAATTTTAAGTGATGTACCCATCACTATAGAACAGGGTAAATCTAGACTCACCAGACTAAATGACTTTTTTCCAATGTTCCACTGTCCATTGTTTATGCTCCCTAGCAAATTGAAGCCTTTTTTTCTGATTACTCTGATTTTTTTATTTTTTTATTTTTTAGGGCAACGCTGTTTAGTCCCAATCCCTTGTGTTTGTTTTGCATTGTGTGTGTGTGGAAATGATCTTACTTTCAACATTAAACATGGTTGTGAATTCTACTGTTTTTGTTGTTTTCACTTTTTTTTTTTTTTTTTTGGTATGATTTGATTTCACTAAGGGTTTAAGCGATCTTCCATTCAGAATGTCCTTTCTTGATGACAATAATTTGACCTTTCTGAAAACTTTCTGAAAATTTGCCACGACCACAGGACTTCTGACATGGCTGTTTAAGAAATGAAAAGCTATTCACTGCATCAGTTGGGGGTAAATAACTTATAGACAGTTGAAACATATTACTCATTGCAGTAATTATCTAATGAAAGACACTAAGATGTATAGATGTATTATACCTCATAACTTCAAAAGAACACAAGTTTATATATTTACATATAAAATATTTTTGTTTTATTTAATTGCCATAGTTAAAAGCTGCAATCTTTTTTTCAAATATACTATTTAAGTTAATGTCTGCATAATAAGATTCTTATTGTGGCTTTAATTTAGTCACATTTAAGGAACTACATTGTCAAGATGGAGCTACAATGAAATATCCCGACTATAAAACCATTAACTGAACTCAGTTCATGAGCAGATAGATTTCTAGATCTCTAGCCACATGTTGAATGTTAAATTGAGAACCATCATGACATGTTTCATTTGCAAATGTTAAAAGGAAAGCAGCTGTTATGTGCTACATAAAGAGGCACATTATGCTCCTGTGGCTGCTTTCATACATCCTTCCATTACCACTCCCTTCCTTCACTGGTGAGGGTCAGGCAATGTTCACTGTCGTTTGAAGCTCAGTTTATATGCCAAACAGAGCTTAAGGAAGGAAATTTCCTTTACACTAACATATTTCAATTGGCATTGATGCTATTTTTTTGTATGTATGTATGTATGTATGTATGTATGTACTGTATGTACAGTATGTATGTATGTATGTAAAGTAGGGTCTACAGTATATAGAGTCTACATCCCTCACCTCATTTCTTTTTTTTTTTTCTTTAATTGAAATCTTGAATACTTGCAATAACCAGTCATTAAGGCTTTATTGAAATATTGTATGGGCTCTTTGTATACAATCTTTCTCTTCCCATCTTATGTTATCTTTAATAAAGCTTCATTTTATCAAAGAATTATATGCTGTTTGTAGACTTCAGAGGTCAGGGTATCAAAATATTACTAATCTTCAGCTTTATATTTATGTTCTTTCTAGCAGAACCCATTTCTTGCTAGCAGTTACTCTGTCAAATAAGTTATATAGAGATGATGTGTACAGGATATAGTAATGTGTAGATATAAGAAATCTGTTCTGATTATTGATCTATTGGATCTTTGTCTACATACTGTAGGAAACATGATACCTGTGGAGTTTAGTTTATTTCCTTTTTCTGTGGTCTTCTGAATTCTATATACACTTACATCATTAGGTACGCCATTAAGTGGATGACTTTTTATTTTCCATTTCAACTAGCACATAAGAGATATGCTGAAATAGGGTTTTGGTGAGATAATTTAATTTATCACAGCATTTGTAATATTATACCCCGTCAAAGTGAGAAATGTGTCTTGTGTTAGTCCCATGTACTGTAAGTTACATAGATTCTGTCTGGTCTGAGAGTTATCTGTCTGCTTGAGGTTTAATCATTGCCTTGAGGGAATTTATATTTTTTCCATGATATAGAATTTCAGTTATCCTGTAGAAAATGGAAAATATAATACAAAAAACTGCAAATGAGAAATTTGTTATATTACCTTGCAATTCATGACATTTTCACATGATGGTGCTAAAATGACTAATGATTCAATGTAACATGATGCTCAACTTAGTCTTCCACACCTTGTCATCTGAGTTAGGGTAGGTTTTGGTGACAAGAGCCATAGGCCATTGGTTTCTTTTCACTTGACTGCCTCTGAGCTACCCTGCATAGTCTTTCGTTTCATTAGGCTGAATGTCCTGTCTGTTGTATCCGAACACCACTTTGCTGTCAGCATAAAATTACAGCATATTCATCTTGTTGTCAAGCTCACAACTGTGAGTTCTAAAGCCAGGACTGTAGAACCTGCCAGATACAATGCTTATGCACCATGTGGATTGTTAAATTAGCAAATGAATTTCCTCATGATGAAGTCAACATGAAGTCTACAATGGAATTTGTCTCTTGCAATGACTTCAATAGCTTTTATGAAACTATCTGAGACAATATTGACATTTACCATTAAACATAATAGAAAGCTGCGTGTAGGCTCATGGGATTGTGGTGTACAATGCTTTGTAATGATTTTCTCCATTCACTATAGTATATGCTTTTTTAACCATAAGTGAGATGTCCCAATCCACTGTCATACTTAGATAGGACTTTACAAAGTCCAACAAGTTATTTAAAGTAGTAAGAATTATTTTAATGGTAAAAGGTCTGTAAAAAAAAAAAGTGAAATTCCATTCCATTTTGTTTAAATTTTAATTCCAGTATAAATTGCAGCATCACTGTATGGATAATTAGTTCGCATCTAAATCCTAACCTTTGTACTCTCTGGTGAAGTCATTAGATGAAAATGAAAATGGATGAAAGTGCATCTGCAGTCAAGGACACTTACTCAGTTGAGGACATCAAAATTCCTAACAAGCTTCTATTAATGCCTGGATCTGTCAACAACATATCATTCGGGTAAATGACACCGTGCTAAAAAAACGATGTCCAATCTTAAAAAGAGGACAGCATTCTTGTCCACGTATTGATAGTGGTGCAGTCAGTGTGTTTTTGAACACAGATTTTCTACATGAAGGCCATAGTGTGCTTATATATATATATTTGCTTATATCAGCCTCTGCCATGGCAGCTGCAACTTTCTTGTAATTTAATCAGTGCAGCTTTCACAAATTAAGCAGTTTATTGTGCTGTAGTACTCTTTTTGTCCATCATTCTGTACACAGTTATGACTACATTTCAAACTGTGCCTTAAAGATTATGAAATCCTGAATATTGAATAACACACAATTAATGAATTATGAAGGCTGTTGTGTTGGCCCAACTGTTATGCTGCTTTTTTTTCTAAAATGACTAATGACTATGTGTGCAATGACAGTAAGCAAGACTTGTTTGTGATGTCCAACATTTGTCTACTTTTAAATCTTCATTTGGCAGCATGGTGTCTTAGTGGCTTGTAGTCCAACTATGGACCATGGAGGACAATAGTGACAACTGTATTTATTCTGCAAATCTTTGGACTTTGGGATGAAACTGGAGAACCCGGAGGAAACCGACTAAGCATATGGAGAACAGGCAAACTCCAAGCACACATACCCGATACACAAATCAAACCCATGACCTGAAGGTGCAAGGCGACAGTGCTAACCACTAAGCTACCATGTGTCATGGGAATATGCTTATACAGTTTGCATGTGTTTTATGCATTTGGAGGACACTTATGACTGGATATTTTTACATTTGATACAGTTAGTACTGCTGGAGTACTCGATGTGTAGACTAGTACTTTAGACGATCTGTTCTCATTTAAAACATTTAAGGTGAGCGTCTGGCTTTGTCAAAAGTGTATCTCTTATCTTCTCCACCTTGTGTTTTTTATGGACAGGAAATTAAAATGTAGGCAAGGTTGGAGAGGTATCTAGTATGTAGATACAGTTTAAGTAACTTGGGACCTTATTCCTGGGTAATGAAAGAATGGAGTGTAAAAGTGATGGATCTGGGTGAAAGTGCTACAGTTGCTATACCAATATGCAGTGATGGAATATGAGCCCAGGTTGTACATGAAGCTCTGTTTACTCGTCATTCTGCATTCCTATTCTCACCTATAATCATAAGGGTCTGAGTGTGGATGGAACAAATTAGGTTACTCTACACAAGGTTGCTGAACTTCTCTCTTCTCAGAACACTCTCCATGATAGGGGACAGAATTCTACGATTTTGGACAATCACAAAGTAGAGCTGATGAACTTTGATCAACTTCGACTAGAGCTGTTTCAGGTAAATCCTTTAGGACAGAGACTCTTGATGCAGGCTCAGGACCTACTGGAGAGAAAATATCTCCCAGATGGCTTGCGAATATCTAGGAATCCTACAGGAGGAACAGGAATCTGTTTCTGAAGTTAGTCTGGGCTGAACCCCCCCACCCATGCAGTACATTATGCTGTCCAGTCCACTTGGGAAAGAAGGTCTGGGGTAGTGAGGTGTCATAAACATATTTTGGAAAACCATTTCAAAGCCCAAGAGGGAAGTTTCTGTTATGTGGGTACATGTACCAGAATCACCACATGGATTTCTTAGGAAAAAAAACTATTTGTGAGGAATTACCATTAACCATTATTGAGTAGTCCTCAAAATGGGACAAGAAATACATTGCCTGCAGGCCTACATTAACCAACCAATGAGCAGTGAGGATGCATTTTTTAATGGGCCCTACCTTACTTTTACCCATCCTTAACATTCAAGCAAGATTTTAAAAGCAATTTCTGGTTCCATCATGCAGCATGCCTGTACAATTCTTTCAATGATAGAGCATAAAAAATCTTGCTTGTAAGGCAGATTGTTCTCTTATTTTATTTGTACTTCTGTCTATGAACCCCTTTTTCCATCGAAAATTAAATAATTTCCTTAACAAAACTTTGAAAGAAATACAACAGCATATGATCAGTATGCATTTTCATACATTATCTGCTTTGATCCCATGGCAGGTTCAGGAACAAACCTAGACAATCTACAGTTGGGTTTGGGGGTTGGGGTTACCTTCAAATTCATGCCCTTTCAACAAAGTCATCCGCATTTGTTAAAAACTGTATGAATTTGTGATAAGATCAGGTCGGCATTAACAAGCAGTACCTGCTGTTCTGCCAAGCGCCTTCAAGTTTTAGGTTGCCCTCTACCATTATTTACAAAGAAAGCAAATTCTTGAAAGCATATCTAATTACACTTAAGAGCCATGATCTAGGATGTAGATCTTCCATAACTGAACGGACCATTCCATTCCGTAGTGATCAGCATTAAGTAGTGACAGAAATAAAGTCACCTTCATTGAAATCACTAGGCAATCTAAGTAGTTATAAGCTGTCTTTTAGTTATAAGAGTGAGAAACATAAGTCTAGACATGTCTGCTGACCTGTCCTGGGAGTTGCAGGTGTTAAGATCATGTTTCCGCTCGGTTGTGGGTATCAATATTTAATTATAAAATGGTGGACTTGCATACTGCCAGAATAAGACAGACCTGCTTTTCAGTGCCGGACCCACAGCATAGCTGCAATGTTTGTGTTTATGCTCTAACCCTCAAACTTTCCAGGTTCTTCATCAATAAGCAGAAATGGATCTATGCTGCCAAAGGAAGTTAAAAGAGTTTACATATATACAAGTATAATTCCTTAAATTCTAACAGTAGTTTTCAAAAGGTGTGAGGTCCTGTCTGAGAAGCTGAAGTACAATGTTCACAGATTTACAATGCCTAAGTATACTTGATCAGAAGCATATGTTTTCAGCCAAGATTTTGAATAACAACCCATAGTCAGGCTGGTGCATGCTGATTAAAACAAAACCAGGAGGCAAAGTGAACATGAAATGATCTTTGCTTTTTGTTCTGCAGACAACGAGTGAGATAAAGACAAAAAAAATAGGATCAAAGCCATCATTGTTTTTATCTGTTCAAATACAATAACTGTTTCTAAAATCATAAATAAGTGTCTTTTTTTTGGTGGGGGGATGTTCTTCTGGATGTTTTTTTTTTT
>JAQMYL010000020.1:9279203-9292425 GCA_030014365.1 Clarias pachynema
CCCCCCCCGCGCTGCGGGATGGTGTGTGTTTTCTCTTCAACTTTTCTATTTTGTTTCTGAAGACACTGACTGTGCATGTTGGCTTTGCACATTATTTATTTCCCTTGATGCCTGAGGTGAGATTTTAAGATTATTCCTTTTGGTGTTCCCAGCTGCGGCATGCTGAAGTATTTTCTTACTCTATTTTTGGCTTCAGTAGATGGGAGATCTCCATTCATCTGTACACTTGGCTGTGAGAAAGGATGCCAGAGTTTTTTTATGTGGTCCAAGACTTTGGAGAGTCATGCAATCCACAATAGGCACCACATATACAGTAATACAAAATTTGCCATCTAAGATGGAAAAGTGTTTTCTGAGCAGAGAAATATTGCATTTTCTTTTGTATAATTACCTGCTCTGTCAGCCAGCAAAAAATATAGTTATATGAATGGAAAAAAATGAAATGAAATGAAAACATGTTTGGTGCTTCATGCAATTATTTCTGATTGTCACATTGCCCTTGTAACTGGCTTATGATACTATGCAGCTGTAGATTTCTGGATTTGAGTTCTCAAAAGAAATGAAGTAAGATCTTAATGTACTGTTGACAGCTGGAATCTGGAAACTTATCCTATTCACAATCCAGGCTCCATGCTGGGATTAAATGATAAAATATGTCATTAGAAAATGTTTACCAGGGGATGTAATTAGTTTTCAGATAATTATGCTTTACATCACATCATTTCTTTTAATATTCAGTGATTGTTTGTTTCATAACAATCCATTTCGTATTCTGAAGAGAATAGCTGAAAGGTTTCCTGTGTAAAATCATTTGCCCAAGCCAGGCACTTTGGGGATGGGTGCTGACCTACTGCTCTTAGTGCATTTCCACTGACACACAATATGTGTCTACACAGGTGCTCATCACTGTAGGTGAATATAAAGACATGTCTGTGAGAATTCCCTCTTTACCCCCTTCCCTTCACCAGTTGGCCAGTAAAAAAATAAGCATTTGAGAAAAATCTAGTGAGCTTCTACATTTACAAATTTTATGAAACGCCTTTCATAAAATTGGGGCCTCTGTTCTACTGTAACACTCAGCTGTCTGTTCACACTGGGACCTGGCCTTTCTGCAGACTGGGTCTTTGCCACACGGCTAGCAATCATTGGCTTCCGCCTAAGATCATTGCTTTGTCTCTCTAAGAGTCTTTTCTTCATATTCTGGGTACCTTTTTAGTCATTTTTTAATTGTTTGTTTATTTGTTTAGATACTTCTCAATGTAATCTTGTTCACATTCCTATGTCACCCTATATTTGACTTTTACTTACTGTACAGCAGAAAAAAAAATAGCCATCAATGCTTCATACATTACCTCACTGATTTGGGTGGAGAAGGAAATTCTTCTGAAGTTCTTCTGTCTCATACCTTCAGTGGGTGTTTCTGGCCCACCCCTTTGCACACAGAATGGCACCTTTGTATGGGAGCAGCTAACAAATACACTCTTGCCTTACCACACCCCTAAAATAGATATCTAAAACTGGATGACAAAGACAGACAAGTAGTGATTTATTTTATTTATTTATTTATTTATTTTTAAAATATGTCTAGGGATAAAAGTAAATAAAGTAAAATTAAAGACTTGGATTTACTGTATTTCATACATCACCATACACCGTTATGTATGCAGGAGGATAGACATGATATATTCCGCACTTGGGTATCACACATCTGGACACAGGAAGAACAAAGGGAATGACTAGTCATTGGTTGTTGTGTGGAGAAAAAAATCAGCTTTAGCCATTTGAGCAGAAATTGAGCTGATCTAGTAAGTTAAGGAATGAAAAGCACATGGTAGGGCAAAGGAAATCCTCTCAGCTACACTGGCAGCATGCCCACCATCCACATCCTCGCCATCTAATCTAATCAGTTAGATGGCAGGGATGTGTAAACAACTAACTAAGTAATCACATCACATGGTATGATCAGGGAAACTATGAGCATGCTAGTAGCTGTTGCCCATGTGCATGGTTGACAGCACAGAATGTGAAAACGGCTAACTTAGCAGACATACTAGTTTGCTAGATATCAGGAGATGTAGAACTGAAACCTTAATAAAACTTACTCTCAGTAATTAACACATGCCCACAGCGCATGCCTAAAGCACATGGCCATAGGGCTTTCAGTAAGCAAGATGGTTGCATATGTGGAGTACTCTAAGCAGACAATCCCGAGGGCAGGGGGGTGGGGGGTGGGGGGGGGGGTTTTGCTTCAGAGCAGATAAGAGTTAAGTGCTGTTTACTGACGGGGGTTAGGTGAGGGTCAGGGGAGCTGCCATGGCAATTTAAAATGAGTATCATTGTGAGTGATAGCCAATATGACTAGCAGTTGTAATGAGGAAGAGCCAACCCTAAACCCATAATGGGCACCGATGGAGTTCAGTTGCACCTGTATGATATAACAGCTCTAGTATAAACATTAAACATTATTTTAGAAGCAGAAGATTTTAGAAGAGATGAAAGGGTGCCAGGGTGATAACCCCATATGGTGTACATGTGGTCCTGAGATTTGTATGTGGTGAAAATAAAAATTTGAAAGATGGCAAGATGGCTGTGTGATATTATGATATCTCTCTCTCTCTCTCTCTCTCTCTCTCACTTTCTTTCTCTCCCTGATACTGCATTACACTGAAGTCTGAACCAGCATCTTACCTTCTTAGCTCTACTGTAAAAAATAAATGAATCTATTACTTAAATTATGAATCTATTACTTAAATTAATTAATTAATTCATCAATTTCACATCTGGATCTAGTCCAGGTTTACTGTGAGGCAAAGTTCAGGGAAATCCCAGAAGGTGCATTAAGCACTCACTACAAGGTCACACCTGGATATTTACACAATACTTTAAATACACCATTTCTCAAGTTAATGATCTGTTTGGTATTTAACTGTCATCAAAGCTTTAAACTTACAAACAATGAGTTCACTACCAGAACAGAAGCACTTCTTCATAAACAACTTTATCCTAGCTAAATAAGCCAACATTTACAGAAAGCAGAAATTCTGGTCTGAATCTTGTTAAAGATTACTTTAACCCTCATGTGGTCTATTTGTTAAACATAAAACATAATTTGTTCTAACGAAAAGTTTCCAAAGTGTAAAAGGTGCTATAGAATTTTTCATGGCCCACTAGATATGTTTTACCACCAGTGTCAAGATGCCACACCATGAGACATGCGGTTAAATGAAGAATAAACAAAAAACACAAATTATGGTATTTACTACTTAGAGGGTACATAGAGTATGATCCCTAAAGAAAACTATCAGGGCTATTCCCACCGACACAGTGCCAGTGTTTGTGCTGTTTCCAGAGTTTGAACAAATTCATATATTTTCTCAACAAAACTAATTCCAACTCAACCACCAATTTAAAAATATATTTTAATTCTGGAACCAAAATTTGGTATATTTAAAATCTCATTAGAAAGATGTATATCAGCACAACTCAAGCTACTTACCTAATTGATAATAAAAACTGAGTTTTAAGTTAGCAATATACTGTACTGTAAATACCACATCATTAAGTTGAATATTCCTACAAACATTTGATTTTCATACACAATCAATAGAGCGCATAAGGATATATTAAATTCAATTTAGTTTACTTCTAGGGGACATCTAAAATAGCCAAAGCTGTCCAAACTACTGTACAACTAAGAATAATATATATATACAACATAAATATATATATTTTACAACATTACAGCCAGGGTTCGACAAAGCAAAACTGACAAAAAATATACAAAATATAAGTCACCTTATTAAAATGATTAATTAGGTGCATGACATAAAAACCGAGGGTTTGACACATTTGCATGGTTTCTCTACATTTGCAGGAGAAAAGCTGGGTCTTAGGGTATTTTTACATGATCAATATTTGAATCAGTTCTTCCTCTTAAAGGTTGCATATTCCAAAGTCTAGAGGCATCTACTGTTTTGTCGCACTTGTGTTTTAATAGTAAACCTTGAACATTAAACAGTAATTTATCAGTAGACTGGTGGAGGAATGGTGGGTCTGATGGCCTGAAGTAAAAAAAAATCTGCAAAAAAATTTACTTAAAAAATACATTTCTGACATAAGGCTTCTTTAGAATTTGGAGTTTCCGGTGAGTTTAAAACTGCATTAATAGTACGAAAGGCCTTCGGGCTATAGGGAAATTTGGATCAACTCTAAAAAAATATTTCACCCTTGCTTCTTCAACTGAGTTTAAACTGTGAGCTTATCTTTCTTCCAATTATGCTCTGCTTTCCTGCGCTCCTGCCAAAGAGTACACGTTTCATCAGTTATCCAGCTGATTTTGAACTTTTGGCTTTCAGTCTTCAGTAGAGCTATGAAGTGAAGAATATCTCCTCACTAGAATTAAATATGTTAACTAGAGCCTCCAGATTCTTGTTGGAAAATGAGGGGTTAGAACTTCAGAAACAGGATGTACCTAAATACTATAAAAACCATGTGCAACGATGGCAGAAAGCTGGTAGGCTGTGATAGTGGCAGGTTGAGAAGGTGGGCATGTAGCTGTGGCAGCAATCAGTAACTTATCAGGAATATGTCCACATTGAGTGGTAAGGGGTAAGTGGTAATCGTCATTCCTTGGCAGTGGCGGCAAGCTGAAGTTGAAAGCAAAAAAGCTGATGTGGTTGCCGCAATCCAGTACCAGGTCAGAATCTAGGTCACAACTGCCCTCTGAGAACCAAAAAATAGAAATAAAATTTTTTTTTGAAAAATTTCTTTTGAGCAGCAAAGTATTCAGATAAAAAAAAAAAAAACTAAAGTAGTATTTGCGTTCGTTGCATAATCATATGGTCTTTTTGCTGTCTGCATTTGTGGAAAATTTATAAGATAAAATAGTTGTCGAAGCACAAGGACCTTATTTGTACGACTGTTGTAATGCTTATGCCATGCATTAGGGAACTGAGACAGCTGTGGCCTACTGATAAAAGACTTCTGAAAAAAAGCTTGAATGATAAACTGGCCTTCTAACAATCTCCATGTCGACTCTTTCAAACTCTTTCAAAAAATGTGTTGACAAAATTTCATGACTTCTATAATTCTCAAAAACACTTAAGTTAGATTTGATTGAGGTTATTATTATTGAAATGTTAAACGATAGCATGCCATTTCCATCATACTGTGTACACTACAATATATCATGAGATGAAAATATTTTGCTGGAAAAATCTTTTCTTCATTAATCTTTATGTGCCTTAGTCTGGATAATGTAGTTTACTTTTACCCATGTGCCAGCTCCTGAGGCAGAGTTTTACTTAGACAGATATTGGTTTCACATGAGACAAAAAAATTTAAAACCGTTTTTTACTGAATTTATTATTTATTATATACATACAAATTCTTAATCCAGGATATTTATAAAACCTATAAAATGCTACTCCAAGTTTAAATTGCTTTTTCATCATTCACCAGCTTTAAAGCAGTATGTTTGTATGAAGTTTCAGCTTTGTATATTAGTCATTCATGCAATATTTGGAGAAACTTTCAGCAAATGGGTGGACAGTTTGATCAAGAGTTTTTTTTATGCAACTCTTTCACATATACACTCAAAGGCCTGTTTATTCACACTAAGGTTTTTTTTTTTCTCATTTCTTCCTTTTACTTTCACATGGTGGGTCAGTGGCATGTCTGCATTCCTCAATTCCCCAGAACTAACTGGCTCAGTAATGGTATAAAGGTATCTTTGTGATAGCAAGCAGCCAAAGGCATGCAAGTAGCTGATGCTTGCAGCCAGGTTCCTCCCTTCCACTGACCTTTTTTTCTGCCGACCTTCTGTACACCTTGTGTTAACAGTGCAGTCAGCCAGTTGCGCAAACATGTCTATCAGAATGTTCTGCCACAGTAAAGGAGGTGGCAAAAGAAGTTGCTCTGAAAGTCTATATTATTGGTACACAAATGTGATATGAGTGAATGAAGTAATTCCCATCATTAATGACTCCCAAGAATCATGAAAAAAAAAACCTGACTTTTTACTTTTGCATACTGGGTTAGTGACAGGCTTATATTTGCCTATTGTATAATGTCTATGTGTAATAATAATCCATACAAAACTATAATAGACCAATAGAACAGCAGGTCTAATAGCCATTATAATAAATGTGGGGACAACTGAAGCCAAAAATTTATATTGGATGTCTGTACACACGTAATATTAACCTCAATATATCTGGGGAATGCTTCACTGAACAAGGTTTAGCATCAGGGAAACATCTGAAAATAATATTAAAAGGACTCTTTGTTGAATAAATATTACTAAGTATTCTGCACGTTGAGATGCAGACACCTGTTAAAGCTTACAAATGTATTTGTAATGGAAGCCTGGGGCATGAAGTTCATGGCCACTATGGGATATGCCAAAAAACTTGAAAGTGTTAACATCTTTGGTTATGTGGGGCTGTGTAGCTCTTTAGTGATGCAGTTGCTCAAAGTTCAAATGGGTACACCAAATCAAAATGGAAACACCAAATATACATAACCTGCTAAAGTACAGCAACTAATATCCAGACAGAACATACTGTATAGCAAGGTGTACTATAATTTGGCTTACATTTGTCAGAATCTATTGGTGATTCATGGTTACATTATTATTTTTATTAGCATATTTCACAATTTTTGGTTGTCAAAATGGTTGCAATATTAACTTGGCAATGTTGTAGATGTTAGGACATCACTCATATTAGGTTGGTTCTGAAAGTTTTAATTATTTTGACTACAAGAAAATTAGAATGATGTTTGAACAAATTATCCCAACATGTTATTTTGTCTTTTAGTACATTGAAATGGTCAGACTACTGCTGGTAGATTTTTCCCCTCACTGTCCCAACTTTTCGAGGTATGACTGCTGAGGTATGAGTGCTGAGTGCTAACAAGTAGTTCTAATGATGTTAAGTAGTGTAAATGCATGCAATCGTGTGTAAAAGTGGGTCTTACCTCAGACAAACAACATATAACGTTTTTCACTATGGCATTGTTTATTTAACCGGAATTAAGCCAAAAAAAAAAAAAAAAAAACCATTCAGGCAATACTAAGTATTCATTTAAAAGGGTAAGTTTCAGCCAGGTGCTGCTAATCATCAGCGCTTGATTAACTGATCATCAGCAGGTGTGCGGATCTCTATAAAAGCAGAGTTTTTGGCAGTTTGTTGGTCTGGATCATTCTGGTGTGTGTTAATACAATGCCAAGTGGGAAAGACATAAGCAATGGTCTTCTAGAAGCAACTGTTGCTGCATATCAATCTGGAAAAGCTTATAAAACAATTTAGAGTTTAACCTTTTATAGTGAAAAAGATTATTATAAGTGGAAAGCATTCAATAAAGTTGCCAATCCTTCCCGGAATGGACGTCCCAGCACATTCATCCCAAGGTCAGACTGTGCACTGCTCAGAAAAATACAAAAGAAAAGAAACAAGATCTGCACCTTAGACCCTACAGGCCTCACTGTGTACAGTATGTTAAACATTAATAAAAGTCTATGACCTCACAATTAGAAGAAGACTGTACTAGTATGGTTCTGTTTAAAAAGAACAAAACTGCAGCTAAACACATCATAGGGCTTCTGGAACGATGTTCAGTGGACAGATAAGACAAAAGTGGAGTTATTTGGACTTTTGTTTGATCTAAATCTCACCAGTAATTCTAAATCAAAATGGCAGAAAAATAAACAAATGAAGGTTTTAGAATTTAAAAAAATCCTCCAAAATGATATGAGAGACTGATAAAGTCATACAGTCATACATTGCTTTAAGTTATTGCTGCTAAAGGTGGATCTACAAGCTATTAAATCATGTGGGTCGTAGTATTGCCTGCATTATTTTTTCTTTTTGGCTTTATTTTTCTTAAATACATAATGGCACAGTGAAAAAGGTTATATGCTATTGTTCATCTGAGGCTGTATTTGCCTAATATAAGACCCACTCCAATCAGATGATTTTACACAAAAAAATATATAGAATTAAAAGAGGGCGTACTTACTTTTACATGACTGTAAAGTTTGACATTATGCTGTTCTGAGTTTGTATTTACAACATTACCTTCATTGAACATTATCCCAATTCCAAAAGTAACAATACATAGTAATATATATAGTAATACAGATATATAGTAATAGAAAGTAACAAAATCCTTATAACTGTAAAAAAAAAAATAAAATAAAAAAAATATTAATAACCTTGTCCCAATGTTATGATTTGGGTGGTCATCAGAACTGAATTACAGCTATGTCATGCACGGTTCCTACTGGGAATAAAATACATGTACAATTGATTAATAATAGTGAATAAGCGCTCACTTACTCTTAATCACTCAACGTCTATATCGCTTTATCCTGTATTATTATTTAGCCTATCCCAGAATTCCAGAAGACTTAGGGCACGAGGGCACGAGGCGGGGTACACCCTGGACAGATTTCATTTATGAAAAAAAAAGGGGGAAAAAAACATATGTGAACAATAATTAAACCATTATCTTTTGGATTTATTTTGGATAAATTTGTATAATTTGAAACTGACATAATGAGTTTTTTGAATGTGCCAGCCTGACCACCTGATCAACTATGTCTCTTCTTTAGGGTTTGAATAGGTAAAGAACCTTAGAAATCGTGGTTATGAGATAAGAAATGGGAGGTTTACAAGGTTGGACTATATTTTGTATTATAGTGTGCATCTAAAGGACATGTGAGTAACAAGTTTCACTTTTTTGGACTCATCAGGTCCAACAGATTTACCACACTGTAATATAGATGAGATATATACATAGAAAAGAAAAAAAGGCCCTTAATAATCTAGCTGAGATCAGCAATGAGAGAGGAATGCTTAGTTTTTTTTTAAAGTAGTCTAGTCTTTTCATGCATGCCAAGAATGTCCCCTAGTGACATAATAAAGATTGACCATGTTTGAGGCAGCTCATCTTCAACAAGGACAAACCTGTAGCAGACACATTTATTCCTCTGGCACTTAAGAATGTAGTCTGTGCATGGGATTCCCTAACACCAGGCCTCTCTTTCCCTACATGCTCAGAAAGATGACTGTGCTTTAAACATTATAGTAGAGGGGGTCTTGGGTTTCTAAAACGCTTTTTGCTGTTACCTCATATATCAACCAGCAAGTACAAATGCAGCTTCAGGTTTGACATGTCAGAAATCTTTTAACACAAGTTATAATTCTTAGTTGCAGAAGTGACTGAAGGAGATATATTATAACCATCCAATATTTTAGCTATATACTTTTTAAAAATTTATTCAAACTCCATGCACATTGCATTCTGGTGAAATTCTAATGATGAACTTTTTAAATTAAATGCTCCTATCTAGAATATGATATTATGATATTACATTATGCTGCTTGTTTTTCTAAATGTTCCGCAATCATGGGGCATTGTGCCCAATAGTTGGGAGGAAATCATGCTGCTTCATGATCGAGGGGAGGATTAGAGGACAGGACAGATACTGACAGGGTTGTTAGAGGTTTTTGTTTTTTGGGCTTTATTTTTCTACAAGCTATTAAATCATGTGGGTCCTTAGTATTGCCTGCATTATTTTTTCTTTTTGGCTTTATTTTTCTTAAATACATAATGGCACTGTGAAAAATGTTATATGCTATTGTTCATCTGAGGTTGTATTTGCCTAAAAATATCTGGGATAGATTAAAAATATCACTGGTTCATAAGAATCTTGATTTATAGCAAATAATTGTAATTGAATCCCTTAAAAATAGACAGAACATAGTTGGAGTGTGTCAGTGATATGCAAAGCAATTTGTAGTAAAATATGTATATTAGAAAGGATGGGAGTGGAAAAGTGGCTTTGTGAAATAAAAAATGTTCATAGAACAGAAATACTTGTGAAATACTTGTTCCCGCATGGAAACAGAAAATAGAACTGCCCAAATATTTTTGGGCCAGTGTCAGGTCTTTTGTGTGGTTTTTGGTAAGTAGTTGGGCTGAATACTACTGTGAATGTTAACTTAATATACTTGTACTGCCCTTTAAATAGAAACACATCAAATGTACTGCAGTAAACAGAAGTTGCTAAGATATGCTATTTTATTCATGTGAACAAAACAACTGTAGTAAATCAGTGTGCACTTTTCTACACACATAGTTTCTCAAGCTGCAGTGTATAATAGCCATAACTACAAAAAACTACATAAATAATGAATGAATAACTTGAAATTACATAAAACGTAACTTGCATATTTTTTATTTTTTATTTTTTATGGGGACACATGATGGATGTGTTTGCATGCTATATACAGCATGAGTACATATATGAGTGGATGCACTGCAATCGCTCTGAGAGCATGAAGTTCATATTTATGTTGACATTGATGCAGCAGTCAGTGGATTCCATCACGTTCAGTGCAACTGAATGGCCATTGTCCGCAGACAAGGAGGAACACAGCATGATTTCCTGTGTTGATTCACACACCCTTGAGAGATCGATGCCAAGATCTTGTCAAAACAGTGCTAACATGCTCACACAATATTTTGCTGCTCATCTAGTTGGCACTTTGTGTGGTTGAACTTCTGCTACTGTCACCCCTGTGTATGGCGTTCACATTTTCACACACATGGAGTATGGCATGTAGTCTTCAATGTATAGATAATCTTCCACATATGGCAGCACTATATTTAATGTATATTTAGTATGTTTATTGCATTTGTGTAATGTATTATCACTTGAAGCAAACCTTTTTCTACCTTTTCCTGCTTTGCCAACTACTGCCTGAAGTTATGCCAGTTTGCAGCTTATGTGAGACTCATCTGTGTTACCAGCTAGGTCAGTGGTGTTTCATATCAACCTTGTTGTTTATACTCTGGTTCTATGCCAGGGTTTTTCATTGCAGGTGTGCCCTACACTGTGTTCTGTTATGCTTTCTAGATGGCCTGTTAACGGGAAATGTATTTCTTACTGGCCAGGTATGCCTTTAGGTCCCAGGTCCGAGGTTCTCTCAGTCAGATGCTGCCAAGAATCACCTAGTTCTGTTTACAACTCTTTTTTTTTTTTTTTTTTTTTTGGAGCAGCTTCTGCTTGCTGGACTTAAATGTTGCTTCTCAGTCTAAATAGGCTTGATTTTTGCCTAAAGCCATTTGAATGGCTGTTTGTGTCTGCTGGCTTATATGACTGAGTTGCCTTATTCTTCTTCTCTTCCTGTTTATTTTAGATTTGCTAATTTAGATAACTGTGAAAGACTCTAATCGACAGAGGCGCATGAGAACTTTTGAATGTACTGTAGGTAATGAATAATAACAAAAGAGGATGTAATCTATCATATTATAGCCTGGCAGTCAATGTGCACAATGTTATAAATGAATTACCCAAAAATAATAATAATAATAATAATTGCATTAGAACTGACAATATTTCTCCTTGGAATCCTGACTAAATAACATACATAAATTCTAACCAACCAACATGGTCTTTATGTGGGCTCATTCCATTTTTATATGGGCTTATTTTTTATTTATTCTAAGTATTGGCTTGACATCACAATGAACAAGCACAGGTGGTGTGCTTTATAAGGATCCTGTCCAACTATCACAGCTGATGCCTTTTACAATAAACATAAATAATATAAATCCTTTGGTAAATAAATAATGTTTGTACAAGTATTTTATAAGATGCCACTATGGCACAGGAAGTATGTTAGCGTTAGTATGCGTTACGGTTTTTGCCGTTTTAAGCAGTATTTTAAAACTTGATTTTTGCATGTAAAACATTGGTCAAAGGAAATTCTACATCGAAGTGTGAGGTTCAAAAATGGATCTGAACAAATATTTTTGTCACACATACCGCACATTCTGTTGCTGCTCATACTTATCCATTCAGCTTCTACATAGTGAGAGAAAAAAAAAAAAAGACTGAACCCCTTCTATTAACTGGATTTCTGCATGTATGGCTTACAAAATACAATCTCATCCATTAACACTGCTAAAATACAGTTTTGTTAAATGATGTAGTTATTATTCTGGTAACTTTTACTGTGTCCTTTAAATCAAATTCAATGGTGTAAGGAACATAACTTAATAATATTAGTGGAAGCTTTTTATTGGCAATATCAGCACCTAACAAGGTAGATCTACAGTATAATACTATAAACACATAATTTCTTTTATTTGAGCCATTCAATTGATAATGTACGTAAGTGCTTTGGCTTATGTACTCATAACCTGGTTTAGGATTAGATAGATACACACTGACACAATTCCTAAATGATTGCAAGTTTAGTATTTTAATTCCATGTCTTAAAGTCTTCTCTGGGGTGGAGTTTTTGTGCATGTTCTGACTGTGTCTGTGTGGGTTTCTCCACTTCCCTCCCAAAACCATTCCAGTACATGTAGTGGCTATAATAAATTGTCATGAGGAGTGAATGTGTATGCATGGTGCTCTGCGATGGACTGGCATCACCTCTGGGGTAAATTCTCACACCATGAATGAATTTGGTTGCTTGATATTAATAGCAAGGCATATCAAACCCACACCACAACTGATTACACAAGGCACATTATTAGTATATTTGCAGTATTTCCAGGCTTCCATACTACAAATTAATAAAGTTGTGGTAAAAATAAATTCTGCATATTCTCATAATTTTGGTTGCTTTCTGCATTTTAGATCAGTTTTTAGGGAGAATCTCAGTTTGCTATCAGGCTGATATGAAAAAGCTGTAAATCTATGAAGGGCTTGTATTAGAAATAAGGGAATCACTTTCTAGCAACTACCATGCACACTGACGCCGTGTTAAATTTGCTGCTGACTCAGGCCACCAGCTAATTACATGTTACGTAACATACAAGTGAATAGATGTACGCTTTAAGAGCCCTGGTACCTTGGAGTCCAACTTTCTACACATCAAGAGACTGAAAGGCCTGCCTGAATTTTCTCCATCAAGCACATTTCCGTGCAACCCAAATTAGCTCAGGGTTGTATGAAGGCTCTTCTGTTTGAACATTTTCCACCATGGCCGCTAGCCAAATACTTTTCATTGGGTGAGTGTACTGCACCAAAGGTAAGAAAAATATATATAATAGCAGGACAGAGTTGTGACACGTGACATCTGCGGGCAACATATGCCAATTTTGCTAATTCTTCTTTACTGCCAATCAGTGGTGTCAAAAGTATTCACATTCATTACTTGAGTAGAAGTATAGATACTAGGGTTTAAAAAGACTTCTTTAG
>JAQMYL010000020.1:9292525-9304314 GCA_030014365.1 Clarias pachynema
AAAAAGTCGGCTGAAAAATAATTACTCCAGTAAAGTATAGATACCAAAAATTTCTACTTAAGTAAGGTAACGAAGTACCGTATTTGTACTTCGTTACTTGACACCTCTGCTGCCAATACAGCAGCCAATCATAATTCTGTTGTGTCATTTGGCCAGTCTTAGTTGTCTTCTCCAAAGTTATTAAAGCATTTGGGTAGCAACTAAGGAGTCAAATGCCACCTTTCCTTATATTCTTCCATCATTCTTCTTCCTCTTATATGCATTGCAACCTTTGTGACATTTGTTCCATATTTTGCCAATCAACATTAAATAATTAATATATCAATTACATTTAAAATATTTGTTGGATATTCAATGAACGCAAACAATAAGCCTTATATTCTATTTTGCATTTAAATTTGTGTACGGGATTCGATTAGTAAAGTAAATGGGTGGGAAATGGAATCTTTTTGGTGTAGAGCATCGACATGCATGGGGCATAATTCCAAGATTGCAAAATGCTATTAAGAAATGGTATGTACCACCAAGCACTGATGTAATTTTCACGAGTGTTTGAGCTATTACCTATGTTGAGACCTGATAAAGAACACAACACCTTTTTATAAATCCTATAATTTATTTAGGATTATTTCATGGGCCCACGCTCAGGTGAATGTTCTACATTGTGTTCTAGGTGTTTCAACATGTCATAACTTTTGCCTGCAGCCGAAACATGTGAATCAGAGTATGTGTCACTGACAAGGTAGCTGAAAGTCATTGTTTGCCAAAAGTATATAACAAAAGGATGGCATCAAAGGACGGATTCATTTACAGTGTACTAGAGACTTAAGACCAACCTATAAAACATAACGCATTTTTTGTAAGGCCAGCTGCATGTAAGAAACAATGAGCTGCTTTTGATTATTTGTGAATGCTGAAATGAATATACTGTACGTTGTACGACACAGGAATCAGACACAGGAATGTCATGTAGTCTCCTTCTGTTCCAGCTATTTATTCGTGTACTCCGGTACTAATAAATATGGAATTAATGTCATATAGCAATTATTTATAATTATAATTAGTTATTTATCATTTATCTTTTATCATTCATTTCTTTTCTATACCGCATATCCTGTACAAGTCCCCTATCCCAGGAGAATTCGGGTAGGAGGCAAGGTACCATTGATGGGCACACACACTCATTCACATAGTATGGGCAATTTGTAAACACCAATTAGCCTAATCTGCATGCCTGCAAGCATGCGGAGAACATGCAAATACCACCCACACAGGCCCAAAGCAGGAATTGACCCCTCAACCCTGGAGATGTGAGCCCACAGTGTTAACCCCTACACCACCATATCCCACCTTAGGGCCTAAATAAGAGAAATAATGTGCGTTGTAAAGTTGTAAAAATACAGCTATATAAATAAATACAGCAATGTATACAAGGCACACTATTAGTATATATATATATATATATATATATATATATATATATATATATATAGATAGATAGATAGATAGATAGATAGATATACAGTATATACAGTAGAGAGTAAAAGTCTTGAAACATCCTTTATTTCTTCATATTTTGCTTTTTAAAAAAGGAGGAAGCAGTTATCTTGAGCACTGGTTCTCCAGGCTTCCTCCATTTTTGGGGATCTAATTTTTGGGAAGTTATTGGCTCATTTTCAGTCCAGTCCCCGTATCTGAGCAGTTTCAGATAAAGGTTTTTTGTTTGTTAAGCCATACAGTGACCTATGAATCATTAATGCATAAAAAAAAATAAACCATTTTTTTTGTCAGATTTTATAATTCTACCTAAAGAAATTTTGTAGTTTTGTACTTTTTGGTGTACGTAGTTCATTCATTCAAAATTCAGCTTTCTGTATATCTACCATGTTGTATTTATGTATACTCCAAAGTCTATAGCCCACCACATCCAGACACCTATTGCTTACGATACCTTTGTACTAGAATGATGGAACTTCAACCCACATAGACAATATTCAGAAAGAAAAGAACAAAAGTGGGGGTGCATGGAGCGATGGCATTTCAGTCTTGTACATAAAAGAGAACAATGATTGAATCTGTATAACCTTTATCCTGGTACTAATTCATCCCAACTGTCTGTTCCTTGTGGAAGAAAGGTTTAAGGGAGATTCTTTGCTTCAAGTTACACTGTGTTCCTAATCACATATTTCAGCACATAACATATTATTCACCTCTCATGAATTTGATATGTAGTTTAGATCACATTCGAAGATTTCTCTACAGAATAAACATTGTAGATTCACCTGATTTCCACTATCAAAAAATGGAATGGAACGTTTGCAAAGTTCTTTCCAAAGAACACCTTACTAAAGACCTTTACATTTCCCAGAAGTACTCAAAGGACCTTCCTGTTGCATCTTAGCTTTCTACACAATTGACTGTGTGGAATTTCAAGAACTGTGTCAGACCTTTACAATCCCGTTAATAGCGTTGGCAGCTAAGTGGAATTCACACATTCCGCGAGTATCATCCAAAAACCAGCACTCATGTGGAAACCTGTTAATGAGGCAGCTATTGTGTGTAATTTATGGGTCTTGGTGTCTCACAATATAATTACTTATTCCACTAACAATGCGATCAGGACTGTCAGTCATTTACCACTGTTATGTCTTGGATTCTCAGATGCTCATGACAGCAGGGCAGCCAGACTAAACAATTAATGGAACACAAGATGAATGCTGCTGTGACCCCTTATTAAATATTTCTTAGCTCATTTGTAAAGTATACCATTAGTGTATTATGTAAGCATTAAACACATACAGGATTGTGCTGTTATAGGAAAACAAGGGTTGGTCTGGCTAGTGTTAAAGTAAATAATTTTTCCTCTGATAGTATGTCTTGATGTGTTTTATTCCTCTTAAACCACAGCAAATGTCAGCAGTAAGGAAAGACATAATTTTTTATTTTCTATAACAGCGGTTAGTCCTGTGGCCTCACACCTCCAGGGTTGAAGGTTCGATTCCCACCTTGAGTCATGTTCTCCCCGTGCCTGGCGGGTTTTCTTTTTAGGTACTCGAGTTTCCTCCCACAGTCCAAAGATATGCAGGATAGGCTACTTGATTTTCCAGTTTGCCCATAGTGTGTGAATGAGTGTGTGCTTGTGTACCCTGTGATGGCGTGACACCTGCCCGAGTGCTCGCCCTATCATCCAGAGATTGCAAGTTCGAATCCCGACTATGGGGCCACTAGGATAGGCTCCAGGCCTCCCTGAGTGCTGCCCCTATTATCTGGAGATGATAACCTATTCTTGCACCTCATCATCTAAAATGTAATGGTCTCCTCAAAGGACTGCTTTTTTATTTGACCAGTTAGGGTCAAGAGAGAAATGGACAACAATTGCCTGGCTGTAATTTACCCTCTTTTTAAATTATTTGTACAGCTGAAGATAGGGTGCCAAATTCATTTTAAAGTTACATTACTTACCCTATTGAATAATCATAATCATAATCATAATAATCATAATAATCATAATAATAATAAACTGAACAAACCCTAACATTAGCACAATGTATGCTCATATTACATGCATCACTTTTTCAAAACAAAAAAAATAATGTGAAGGTATTGTTATCATTTTACCATTTACTTTATACAGTATCAATGTTTCATATTTTGGACCATTTACCATTTCTTAGCCAACTTCAATCAGTTTAAAACACTGTGATCACAAGTATGTTTTTATAAGACAAAATCTCTGTCCTAGCATCTCTCAATGCCTGTGTTTTTATGGCACAGTAAAGCCAATGGATGGGGACTATGTGGATAGAATGTCATTTAAGATTTACCCTCACAAAGTAAGTGCCAAGCCTTGGCAGAAAACTTCACAAGACACCTGGTTGAGACTAGACATGTTCATGAACATTGGAATACCACTCACTGCCACAAAAAGTAAAAAAAAAAAAAATTTTTAAGTATGCTTTCTTTTTCTCAAGAGTATAAGGTGCATGGGACAAAAACATCATTTGGTAACACAACACAAGTAGGAAAAGCACATTATTTCTTTTGTCATTTTAGACGATAAATTGTGTCAGTAAATCAGGAATTGGCTTTCTTTTTGTGTGGGGAATTTACGTGGAGTATAATGTGTGCATGTGCATGCGTGTGTGCAAAGGTTTGTAGCACCTCTTTTAATTATATGTGTTTTTGTGTAAAAACATAAGAAAAATCATCTGATAATAGTGAGTGTTAGTATTAGGCAAATACATCAGATGAACAAAAAAAATAATTTTCTCACTGTGCAGTTATTTATTTAACAAAAATGAAGTCAAAAAGATAAAAACTTGTGGGCAGTACTAAGTACCCCCTAACTGCTTCCACAACATTTAAGAGGGTAATTTGCAGCCAGTTGCTCCTAATTATCATCCCTTGATTAATTGACCATCAGCAGATGTTCAGACCATTGTAAAAGCAGAGGTTTTGGCAGTTTGATGTGATGGAGGAATCAGGTGTGTGTTAATACAATGCCCAGGGGAAAGACATAAGCAATGGTCTTAGAGAAGCACATTAATCTGGAAAAGGCTATAAAACCATTTGCAAACAATTTAGAGTTCAACATTCTACAGTGCAAAAGATTATTAACAAGTGGAAAGCATTCAAGACAGTTGCCAATCTTTCCAGGACATTAAACCAAAGGTCACACTGTGCAATGCTCAGAAAAAAATCAAGAACTACCCTCAGACCCTTCAGGCCTCATAGAGCATGTTAAATGATAGTCCATGACAGTACAATTAGAAAAACACTAAACAAGTGCAGTTTGTTTGGAAGGGTTGCCAGGAGATAGCTTCTTCTGTCTAAAAAGAAAAAGGAACCATGAAAGAAATGCATCTGAACAAAAGACAAGACTGCTAGAACAATGTCCTATGGACAGATGAGACCAAAATGGAGTTGTTTGGACTTAATGTCCAAACAGCGTTTGAGCAAAAACACCTAACGTGCACTATTAAGCATGGTGGTGGATGGGTGATGATTTGGACTAATTTTGCAGCCAAAGGACCTGGGCACCTTGCTGTCATTTATGCACCTTTATGCCAGAGGATTCTAGAGGCAAATGTAAATCCATCTAACTGACAGCTAAAGAAATTGTTAAACAATGAGCTAAAACCCACCAGTAAATCTACTTCATGCTGAAAATAAAAAGAATAAAGGTTTTGGAATGGCCTAGTCATTCCAAGTCCAGACATCAACCCAACTGAAACGCTGTGACCTTAAGAGAGCTGTGCATGCACAATTACTCAATAACTGTGATGAAGTAATGTTATAAAGAAAATTTTCTTGATGACATTTTTAATCTTTTCATACACAAAAAAAAAAAAAAAAAAATTAAAAGAGGGCATACTTATTTTTAAACATGATCTACAGTATATTTATCTTTCACAATGAATAAGCTACTGTAAGTAGTACAGAGGACTACAGTGGATCTTTCTAAATAATTGAAAGGGATCATTTGTCTTCACTGTTTGTTATAATATTTTATTTAAAATAAATTAGCCTACAATTTTCAATAAATTAAGTTCTTAAGAAACACAAAATGGCGAAACAAACCGAGTTTTTCATGTGACTCAATGTCCAGTTCTTGGAAAATATTGTTGTATTTGGCATTCAAGTCCACATTTTCTTGTATCTGGTTTATTGTGGTTAGTAATATAAAGCATTTTTATCTAGGATTCTGTGTCTGCCTATCTATGCCAGAGGTGTCATGCATTAAATGATAAAATAATTTGAAGGCTTGCAAGGCTAAAAAATATTGTTAAAATATGCTGCTAAAAAAAGTAAAGGGAACACTTAGTCCCAGTTTGACTTGAAAGCCTCTCATATGTGTATGCATGGTTCAAATCAAACAAATTGTTTCCTTTATTTTTTTGAGCAGTATATATTGTTCTGAAGCTTAACTTGATAAGGTATGACCCATGACTTCTACATTACAGCCACCACAGACATCTCCAACACTGTTTATCAGATCAGGACATACAAATAGTTTGGATAGCCACTTTAAATCCTAGTTTGCTATCATTAGGGGCTTCATGTGATTTCAATTAAAATTTCGCCTCCAGAACAAAGTGATACAGATTTTTCGAGTTATAGTGTAAATATCCTGGCCCTCATAACATCTGGGCTGGTATGTGGTGTAAGATTATTGCATTGTGAAGTGGGGAGGGGGTATGGGGAGGGGGGGCGGGGACGGTGGTGGTGGAGTTAGCTATGGGTGGAATGTGGAATTTGACCTTGACAAGGTGAGCAGTGGTTACTATTTCAAGTGTATTGTGTGGCTTTCTGTGGAAAGTCTGGTTCAGACTGGATATTGGAATTATTTACGAAAATAGCTAACACCATATGATCTTTATTTTATCTATATATTTCTTATACTGTATATAAACGGAATGCCTAGTAAATCTTGAATGCCTTTTTTATGGGTGGATGTATAAATGTACATGGGGAATATAATTTAATCAAATGCCACCTAACAAGGGGTCATAGTTTCCTAAAGGGGTACTCATTTTTCTGAAAGGAAAACTCTCTTGTATGAATATTTAGGCAATCCTGAATAACAGGCATACGACTGTTAGTGTAGACATTATACAAGCCTGCAAATTACCCTGCCAGCAGAATCCATTAACCCATAACTATAGTACCTGAGGGTGTATTTTAAATACATTTCTGGTGGTTATGTGAGCCATGGGAGCTTGTAAAAATAATCAGCATTCAGATTTAGCAAACATTTGCGATAAATCATAAGCAGAGCCCCTTATTTCTTCTACTACCAGGAGAAGCTCTCCATTCCTCACATGCCCTGAATGGCTCCCCAATTTGCAGTGTTGATAAACAGAATCAAAGTGTAATATCTAAGGATTAGACTGATGAAGCCTCATGACCCAGTCTAACATTACAGTAATAGCAGAGCTAACCAGGCCCATGAGACCTCTGGAAGTTATGGCACATAAAATTGAGAACTTTAGGACTTTAGAATTTAGGATTCTCAGTTTTATGTGTAAAGCAAATGACATGAGTTATGTTGTATTGAATTTTGCTGATTATGTAGCTAACCACAAGATGGAACGAACAAGATGGTTGTAGTCATTTTTATACAGGACAAATACTGTTAAAACAAAGTTATCTGATTCAGCCTATGTAAATGTTTCTGCATGTCGGCCAGGCCCAGAGTCTTTTTTTGTGATGTTACGAGCCATTAATCCTATTAGTGATGCACAGGCCCATACTTGCCTATGGGCACTTACAGGTCTCCACAGGGATCTGTCAGTTCCAAGTTGAAGAAATAATTAATAACTGTAGTAGTTTTCACATGCACATGCAGTTTAAGATTTGTCAGTATACACTGTGGTGTGAACTGACATATCTTAAACGGCATTTTTATACGCTTAATAAACATTTCCTGAAGATTTTTTTCGTTATTATTTTATTCTGCACATTTTGGATCTGATGAGCACAGAGGTTCATTTCCCAGAACCCTAGGCAGTATGGATGAAAGCTGACTCACTTATCACTGCTTCGGACTTCCTGTCTGGCAATGCTTGAGAGACGTTTGGGAAATTTATGACATTATGGATCCTTCTCCACCATTCTATGTTGTGAAATACTGTAACCACAGGACCTGCCTCAAGGCCACGCTGGACTCGGAAACAAAGATGTCATTGAAATGTCTGACCATGAAGACATAGCGTGCCACAGGCTTTCCCAGTCCTACATAAGCTTAGCCGTGTTTATTCTATGCTGTGTTTGTTTTTAGCCACTTCCACAACATTTAGGGCTCTCTGCTTTGAAGTGCAGTTATGAACTATAAAAGCATGCTCTGATCTTACTTGGGATAACGGAAGTTCATAGACATGTGCACAGCTCATTAAACCTATCATGATACTGATGCAAATGATTTAATGCACTAGGCATTTGTTTTAGAAAATATACAAAATAATTTACCAAACTTATATGGGGTCGGTTTTGTTCCCAGTATGTAATTCTAGACTTGTAGAGTTCTTGCGTGTGACATCAGATCCACTGTAAAACCAAAGTAGCCACCAGTTTGTCTGGAAATACTGTATGTCTGTGGTTTTATAATACAATTTTTTTGTGCATGAGAAAGAACATACAGGGTCAAACACCTGGAAGAGGGCTTTATTAGTTTCTCACTGACACAAAATAAAATAATAAATTTTTTTTTTTGGTTATCAGCCAAAAAAATACTCATGATGTAATTGCTCAGTAAATTTAACACAATAAATATCCAATATACATAACATATTTGTGTTGCATTTTCAAATTTTGGCATTTTCTAATTTTGTTTTCATTCTTCTTTCATTTTCTACATTGTGAGATGTGTCCTCGAAGCTTCAAATGCACCGGTTTAAGCACATGTACATCAACCTCTGGCAAGTTAAATAATAGAATGTAAACTACATCAATATTCTGCTTAAGAATGCTTACATTTTTCTACAATGATGGTTTAACAATACATATTATTTGATGAATTAGCTGCAAAGATTGCTGTATCTTAAATCTACCTGCAAAAAATTCTGTATGTTGATGCTGTAGCCTCCCGCAGCCGGGGACCAAGAGGGAGCTGATTGGCCAAGCTCTCTTAGCGGGAAGGGACGGGAGGCACTTAGTTCTATACCGCTTTTCCTGTGTACAGGGTCACTGCCTATCCCAGGACAATTAGGGCACGCGACAGGGTACACTCTGGACAGACTGCTAATCCATCACAAGCCACACACACTGGAAATGTCAATTAACCTAATCTGCATGTCTTTGGACTGTGGGAGGAAACCAGAATACCCAGACGAACCCCACCAAGCATGGGGCGAAAAATGCAAACTTCATACACACAGACATACCACAAAATGCAAACTTCATACACACAGACATTCATATCCACAAACATAGGAATCGAACCCTCGACCTGCTAACCACTATGCCCCAAAACCCCCGGCAGTATTCATATCATATACCTTTTTCTTTTAGTTTTTCCTGCAGCTGGTAAATAATTCCTAGTAGTTACTGACTGGATAATATGGTTAAAGATGACCGAGAAGCCAAGATTTTAAGAGGTTATTGGATATGAAATTTAAAGCGGTTCCACATGCAAACTCCAGCACTACTCCAGTTTATCAAGACTGACCGAAAAAGAATTTAAATCTGTTGTTAATTTTTGATTACTGCTTATAACTGCAGTATTTTTTGCTGAATAAAAAGTTGTCCTTTACCCAAAAACATTTAAAGTAAAGCAGTGCGTCACTAGGTACAGGATTTGTACACTCATCTTCTATACCGCTTTATCCTGTATTCAGGGTCACGGGGACCTGGAGCCTATCCCAGGAGGCTTAGGGCACAAGGCGGGGTTCACCCTGGACAGGGTGCCAATCCATCGCACTCACGCAGTACTGGCAATTTGGGAACGCCAGTTAGCCCAATCTACATGTCTTTCAACTGTGGGAGGAAACCGGAGTACCCGAAGGAAACCAACCAAGCACGGGGAGAACATGCAAACTCCATGCACACAGAGACGGGAATCAGCCTGGCCAGGAATCGAACCCGGACCCTGGAGGTGCAAGGCGACAGTGCTAACCACTACACCACCGTGCCTCCGGATTTATACACATGACACCTAATTCATACTATGAGGATGTCGCCCACTCACCAACAGCGCGCCAAAATGTGACTCAGTGACTGGATGCTTATTAAAGGAGAATAAGGGTTGAACTGGAAAGATTGTTGTTTTGACTGGGAAGCTGCACATGCTGAGGAAAATGAACGCTATAATAGTGTTGTAACTGGTATTTTCTTAACTGTATCAATGTGTTTTCGGGAAAAAAAATCAAAGATTGTTTACTGAATTTGAATTGTCAGGCAAAACCGTTAAAAGTCATCCAGAAGGATCATGTGAAAAAAGACACCAGACAAAGTCTGGATTCAGGTTTTATCTAGGACTTACTGTGCTTCTCATAGGACGTTTTGTTTCTGAGAAGCCATGTGGCACTCGAAGAAGGTTTTGTTATGTAACTATTCTACCAGATATTTCAAACATAGTGAACAACTGATGCCAACGTTATGACCAGATTCATATAATTTGGTGTCGTTAGTAAACTGTAATTGCTGACCTCTGAAATATTACCAAAATTTGGAAAATATCAATGCTCAGAACTTTTTGTATTGTACTTTCCTGAAGCCTGAACATTCTGTCAGCCCAAGCACGTAAAGGGTGGTGCCCTGACGAAAGCTGAATGGAAGCTATTTTCTCTAAATGCATTGGTAACTGCAATTTGTTGTAAAAAAAAAAAAAAAAAAAAAAAAAAAATGGCATACACACACACACATACTCCTGTCCATATGGGAAACTTAGAACTTTGCATTTCACATGGGTGCCAAGAAATTTTGACTCTAGGGTATCTTGTGTAATTATGGTGTTTTGGTTTAAGAACCCAATGAAATCACGATTAATAGTTTAATCCTGGTGCTTTCGCAGCAGCAGCTAAGGAGGTATTGTCTTATATGATCTTTGATGTCTAAAAGAAATGATAAATAAATATTATCAAATAAACACAACTGTGGTATAACGCATCAAGACTATACTCAAGTCAAAGTAAGAAGTTGTTACTTTTAAATATGACCAATTACAAAAAAGAAAGCAAAAAGATAATGTTGATGTCATGTTTTCAAATGTAGTGTTATTCATTTAAAACATAGTGTTATTCATTTTATCTAAAACTGTTGTGATTTCTATTTTAAAGCAGTTATAGGTTTTTAGGTCATGAATACTACATATTCCATCCACTAGGGATCATAGAGGCCAATGGTGACCATTGTATTTATTCCCATTTGTACAGCCATGGTAGTACCTTTGATCAATCAGCCTAATCTGTATGTCTTTGGACGGTGGGGGAAACCAGGGGGAAACCCATCTAGCATGGGAGAACATCCAAACTCCATGTAAGTGCAAGGCGACGATCTCACCATGCTGCCAGTACAACATGTTCTTATTAATTAATTCATCAGTACAAAATTATCATGTAACTATCCAAAATTTTAAATTAGCTAGACTTTAATTGCATATCCAAATTATTGTATCTACTAAAGTCAATTTCAGCAAAGAAAACAGGCTATGGTATATATTAGCAAATTTAGACTTACAGTAAATATACATACAGTTATCATTAACAGGTTATCATTACATTTATCATTAACTTACCTGTTTTGGTTTGTTTGTTTGTTTGTTTTTATTAGATGAACTTGATGCCTTCTAAAGCGCAAAGGAAATGCCTTATTATATACAATTCTTGATTTTTTAACATATTGATACAGTTTATTATGGCTGGAAAAGGAGTGGGCTCGTCCTCAAGACACGCACTACAAATGGCTTATTCTCTTAAAACAAATGAATAGCTATATAGCAGCAACAACATTCTGGACCATACAGGGATCATTACTGGAGACCAATTGGTGAGATTCTTGATGATGTTTTCCACATAAATGAATTTGACTAGATGCTAAATTGAGCCCATTCAAATGGTACAATGGACAATCATTGGTTGGATGAGAGAACAAGAAAGCTTCAAAATGTCTAATAAGGCCTGTGAAAGCCTAAATAAAATGTAAGAATATAAAAAGTTATGTAAAAAGTAAATATCTTCTCTTGGAAAGTAACGGTAAATGCACTTCCAGGAAAACTGCAAGTAGGGTGATACTCACAAGGGTACAACTTAGTTACATTTAGTATTTCTCTTTTAGTTAGGAAGGCGAATACA
>JAQMYL010000020.1:9316656-9338203 GCA_030014365.1 Clarias pachynema
AATTTATTGACTAAAATTACTGTCTTTTGTATGTATATGAAATTTTAAATTACACAATGCAAAAAATATAAATTGTTTCTAGATGGCTGATTAATTGTTGTAAATAATCATGGCTTCAATGATAACAGCATAAACATTATTATTATCTAGCTACTTGGCCTTGCTGATTTCATAAACAAATAAAGAAATAAACACAATAGTTTTACCCTCAAAATACTTGAGACTTGAGAAGTGTAGAAAATCACTCCCCATTCATAATATGGAAAAGTACCTTAAATCCAGTACTGTAGAGTCGCTGCTTGCCTGCACTACATATGCTTGACCAGCAGATGTCACCCACGTGCATGGTGTATGGTCACTAAGCATTGGATAATTTATATTTTATCATTTGACTGTTGAAGAAAACTAGAAAATTCCTTTAAAAAAATAGGAATGTAGTGAAATAAAATGAAAAACGAGTTCTATTTCACTACATTATGAAAATATAATGAATTCTATTGCAAAAAAAAAAAATCTAACTGAGTGTATACTGAATGCAGTAGACTTCCCCAAGACAAAGTACATGAATAGACCCATGCATGCAACTATCTGTGAGGTGACAGTAAACAAAAGCTAGGTTTGAGCCTCAAGCCTACTAGGCAAAATGTACATTTGAGTTAGACCGAATTGTTCATCATCAAATGAGGCAGTCTATAATGAGCGTATATCTCATTTGAGGACCAAGTTAGAGAAAAGTTGCAATTTGGCAATTTGCACAACATAGAGTCCACTTGGAATGGTAAAGTGTAAAGACCTGAATTAGGGTTATCAAATAATGCCAGTACTATATCTCTATCTGTATATTTTGCTAAAAATCTATCAAATAGCAACACCTAGCAGAACCCAACCGACTGATTACTAGATACAAATTAAAACCCATACAAAAAAAACCTCAGCACTTGTTTGTGTTCAAAATAATATTGTTTGTGATACTGTCATAGTCTGATCTCATCACTTACTCATTGTTTATATTGCTTTATCCTATACACAGGGTCACAGGGGTCTGGAGCCTTTTCCAGGTGACTTAGGGTATGAGGCAGGGTACACCCTAGACAGGGTGCCAATCCATTGCAGGGCACTCACACATACACACACTCACACTCACATGTTCATCAACACATTATGGGCAATAGGGGAATGCCAAATGTCCTAATCTGCATGTCTTTGACCTGTGGGAGAAAACCGGAGTCCCCAGAGGAAAACCGCAAGCACGGGAAGAAGGTGCAAACTCCATGCACACAGGACCACAGCGAGAATATAACCCTAGAGGTGCAAGGGTGATCATTCAATTCAAATCTATGCTCTGAGAGCCCTCTAGGGGCCAGGGCCTTAGTGCACATACCAAGTAATTAATACATCCATGAGCCTAATTTTTTTACCACCATTACCATGGCAATTACTAAGCATGAAAGAACAAACACATTGAATGTACTACATAGAGCCTATTTTTTCCCCTTTAGCTTTATATTGATCTCTTGCCTGCGCCCACATCTAAATTAAAACATTTTAAATTGTGAATTCTGTTATGTCCTGCAGGGATCTCAGTCTACAGTATATGTACACCTGTAGTCCTTACCAAATGTCCTGTGAACCTTTCTGCCAAGCTTCCTCAGGGCGTTTTCACATATGCTGCATTTAGTCTATTTGAATTGAATCCTGGTGTGTATATGTCTTTGGTGTGGTTTGTTTGGCAAGATGAGGACACCACTACAAGCTTGATTGGCTTGCAGTGAGCAAGCATTTTGATCCTGAATAGACCCAGTTGCATGAAACAAACCGGACATGGCATGTATTCTGGGGCAGAACACCAGGCTGCTAAACTGAGTTACCAGGTGCAAACTGGGGCAAATGATTAGTAAATGAAATGCATTAATAAATGGGGGGTGAAAACAAAAATATTTTTCATTTGTCATTCATATCTAGGAGTCAGCTGAAGGTTGTTTGTGCTCAGTAAATTTATATGTGCACTTAGCAAATATGGACATTCCTTCCTCACATTTCCAGTCTGTATGAGATTTGATGTGTGTTCTCTGTGTGCTTGAATTCATTTCTTCTGAGTTCTTCTGTTTTTTCCCACTATCAGGTAGGTGGATTGTGTATGCTAATTTGCCCCATGAGTGTGTGCAAGGTGCCCTGTAATTTCCTGACATCCCATAATTGTTCTCCTGTCATTCCTGGGATAAGATCCGGGATCACCACAACAACAAACAGAATTTAGGGATAGAGACAGAGAGAGAGAGAAAGAGATGATGATGATGACTAGGTATTTTGTTGTTGTGGGTTTGATTCCCGCCTCAGGTCTGTGTGCGTGAACTTTGCATGTTCTCCCAGTGCTTGGTAGGTTTCCCTCAGGTACTCCTGTTTCCTCCCACAGTCCAAAGACCTTAGATTAAGTTGATTGTTGTTCCCAAATTGCTTGTAGTGTGTGTGTGTGTGTGTGTGTGTGTGTGTGTGTCGGTGCCCTGCGATGGATTGGCACCCAATCCAAGGTGCCCTACAGTAAGTCTCCTGTGATAGGCTCCTGGCCACCGCAACTGTGTACTGAAAAGCGGTATAGACAATGAATGAATGAATGAATGTTGTTGTTGACCAATCCGAATCAAATCATTGTAAAATATAATGCAAAAAAAAAAAAAAAAAAAAAAACTTTTTACACTGATTCAAACTGACTGTAAGTGTGAAAGTGTTGTCCAAAAAAAAAAAAAAAAGCAAATTAGTTTTTGTTTTTATTTATTTATTTAAAAACTAAAGGGCAGTGGTGGCTCAGTGGTCGGTTTTTGCGCCTGCCATGCAGAAGGCCCAGGTTCAATTCCCACCCAGAGCCCATACTCCAGCCAGTCGTGAATGCAGTGCTGGCTCAAGCCTGGATAAAATCAGAGGGTTGTGTCAGGAAGGGCATCTGGTGTAAAATGGTCCTCTGAGGTGACCCTTCGATGAGAGCAGCTGAAAGACCAACAACATTCAAAAACTGTTAAGAACATTGTGTTTGTTCCTAATAGTGTACACGAATTCAGCAAGCAGGTTTGAAATCTCTGAATTTGCCTGAACTGGCTTAAAGAAACCAAGAGTGTACTTGAACACTATGAGAACTAACTCACTAACCCCTCCTGCCTTAACACGCCTTAAGACGTAAACCACTGTGTAGTTCCAATTTATCACCGCTAGATGTCACTAAATCTACCTATTTTGTCCCCGGTGTCGCCGAGTCCTCTAGCTCAATCCCACAATCCCAGCTCACTCAGTTTGTATTTATTTGAATGGTGCTGACTGCGCTGCGTTGATGAACGTGCACTAAAGTAGTAGTTAACTTTTAACTCGACATCTATGTAATATCGCTTCGGGACTTCGTTATTAAAAATTAGAAGAAACTACGTGACATTTACACAATGTAATGGTAAGATGAATTGAAGTGTGAAACCTTTTGAGATGTGACTACGGAGCCATATGTTATTGTGTGCTAACGCTAGCTGTGTGAAGTTCAACATTGCGTATGTTAGCAAATTGTTTGCTTGAATTGACCGGGAAGTTAGCTCATTTCCTGGGCGGTGTAATGTTTATAGTGATTATAGCGAGGGCAGCGAATGCAAAAATAGCTGTTGAAATAATTTTCAAATTAGCTTCGATTAGCTAGCTGCTAGTTGGCTAGGCTAGCAGATAAGTTGAAGGCCTTGGGCTACTTTTGACAGTATAGCTTAGGTTTCTTAGCTTAGCTTAGCTTAGCATAGTGAATGGTAGTGTGGATTGTGCTGGTGGGCTGTTTCTGACCCATAGCGCCTAGAAATCTAAACCTAGTGAGTTTAACTGGTCGTAGCTTGTAGTTGTTAAAAGAAAGGAAACACAATGATATTAAACTGGTCGTGAGAGCAGTAATGTAACGTTTTACGAAGCCTCACTTCCAACGTGTTTGCAGGAAATACTCGGCAACGTTAGCTAATTTCGTCAAATAAAAATTCAAGAATAACAATAATTCAGGCTTTTGTGTATATAGTGGCAATGACTCGCTATTGTTTGAGTCATTATGTGGTTAAGTAAAGTTCCTGTATTAACTGTGTGGTGAGTGACGTGAAAACTCCATCATATCGCGATATTTGACGATAATTTCGCCACATCTTTTGCACAGGTAGTTGTATCTAGTGTTTTCCTAGGAAAACACTAGATAATCCTAGGAAGGGCAAAATATCAAGCTTAATGCTTAATATGATAAAAAAAAATCATATCCATAAATAACTTCACTATTTTATAAATGTCTAATTGCCTCACATTAATGTGTAGCTGTGTTTTTATGTAGTGGTGCTTCAATCAGGGTTTTGGCGTTGATCACATATCTTTCTTTTAAAGTGTTCTGTTTATTGTGTATTATTGCTTAGTAAAAAAAAAAAAACTATGCTAAACAGCAGTGCACTATTTATTTATTAGAAGGTATGGATGGGAATCATTAGTCACCCCACGATACTTACTGTAGGTGCCGATTTGATTAAAATTGTGATTCTATAAGTATCACGATCTTCTTAGTATCCTGATTCAATATTACGCTTTTCTTTAAAAAAAAAAAAAAAAAGTTTAGTGATTAATTAAATGTAGCCCATTTCTTGTAATGTTAGTTTTCCCACCGCATTTAGCCCGGGTTTGATTCCCAGCCATGTCCAAACCCCAGCCGCTTGACGCAGTGCCAGTCCCAAACCCGGATAAAATGGGAGGGTTACGTCAGGAAGAGCATCCTACATAAAACCTGTGCCAAGATTGTATGTGCGACCTGGAAGGTCTGCTGTGGTGACTCCTTGCCGGGAGCAGCTGAAAGTCCAACAACAACAATTTAACCAATGTAAAATAACTTCAAATACGATAATTTAACATTGAACTTAAAATTAAATTAAAAGCTAAATTTTTTATTGTTACTGAGTAGCACATATCTTTATTGTCCGCCATTATTGTTATTTCTAAACAAACTTGTACAGTAATTCACTTCCAACACAAGGGAAGAAAATGTGTAAATAGTTGTGCGTTTAAGACTAATATGCTTGCAAAATTTGGAGAAAAAAAGCAGATCGGAGGCTTTTAACACACAAGATTTTTGATAATGTAACGGCATGAAAATGAACTAAAGCTTTTTTGCTTGGTAAAGAATCACCTGTATCTGAGGCTGATCAGCCGATCATGACCAATCAAACTTAAAACCAGCACATTCTGGTCACTAGCCGATCGACCAGTTCATCTCTATTATAAACGTTAAAATAGTTTTGAAATAATTTATTTTGCAGTCACACAATAGAATTGCGATTCATAACTGAATCAATTTCTTCCCAACTTTATTGTAAGGTAACATATGCAACATAATGCATTCTCTTATTATTTCCTGTAGATTATAAACAAACTGAAGCCAATAGAATAGTCTGTGCTCGGCTAAAGAGCAAAATATTTATATTTCCTTAACTTGCTTCAAGGGGATCTTATACACACTGAAATGCTTATCTAAAATGAGACTGTCCTACTAAACTCATTTATTGTAACATGCAGGACATGGAACTAAGCTGTTTCAGTGAATAACAAATAGAAACTCTTCACCAAACATTGTTGAAAACACACACACATCAGTCACTTTGGATTTGGTGAGCTAATCATGGCTACTAATCATAAGCAGCGAGGGCAGGCTAAGATATTTATTTTTAAATATCAGAAGTTCTGCATTTTAAGGGACAGTCTATTCCTCTGCAGAATATGTGCAGCCATGCTGAATTGTCGCTCACTGTCAGCCCGCATGCATAGGGTGGTAAAGTAAACCCAGGTTGCCTCGGTCAGAGCTGGGAACCGCTTTTTATTTCTCTCATTTTTATTTTTGGGATAACAGTTTTAGCCTTTTTACTGTCACCAGATTCTGAAAGCCCGAACTTTTTAAGGGCTTCTGCTATAGGTTGTTGAGTGGGGCTCGACTTACAAGATTTAGCTGCTGCCTTTGCGGTTAACTTTTCATACTCAAATTATTCATTATGCGTTGTTCCTAATGGTGAGTCAGGTTAGTTGTGTTAGAGCTTTCAGCAAACGTTTTTAAAGTACCTTCATTTCTACCTGACTCAAAAGCACTTGTGTAAAATTAAGCAATTAACTTCTTGCTTTTTTTTTTTTTGTTTTGTTCCCTTGTTACTCCCTAGACTCTCTGATTATGGCCACTGGAAATCATGTTGGAAATGATGCAGATGTCCACAGGCTCAAGCAAGCCAAGGCCCTCGATCTTTTCAACCACAGAAGCGCCCCTGCCGATGAAGAGAACATGAGGGAGGTGAGTTGTTCACACAGTCCTGAGATCAGATTACAGATAAAGCTGCGTTCACAAGGACTTTTTGGTATCTGATGAAAACGCGCCTCTTGCCATTAATTTCAGCAAGAACAATGAGCATTCATGGACAAGAGTTAAACATTTTAAAGAATATTCTCCATTATGTCTACTGTGCATCCGCCTTTATAAAAGGGTCTGTTTTTTTTTTTTTTGTAGCCCTTTTTTCCCCCGCTCTAGCACTTAACAAGGGGAAACCATCACCAGGGAACGTCCACATTGAAATAACAAATCCCAGAGTGCTTATAAGTCATATGTCATTCTCAGCATAACAAAACCATGTGTAGAATGGCTTATCATAACCATTGTTTTACCTCACAGTTAAAATAGAGATATTTGTGTCAGTTGATTTATTAGACAACAATAAATTTCAAGTGCTGCTAAAAGAAGGAAAATGAAGAAATGGTCAAATGACTAGACCAGCTGCACCATTCTTGGTTAAGTAAACAGTTTAGTTCTGCTGTAAATGATGACCATTGTGCTGAAATTGTGCTGTGTTTGTGGCTAAGGAGTTAAATGGTATTGCCTGACAAAATGTTAATAACAACCAGGTGCACAGGATGACTGATGCACTTGTAGAGGATGTTTCTGTCCATCGGTTTAGAACAATGAAATAATGTCCCTTATTCATCATCATGTAGCGTATTGGGCAAATTGTGCTGTACAACGACTGTCCATGAGTTTCCAGTCTTCTTATTTTTCTGCTACTTCTGGTGTGTTTGCGATGTTAAAAGTTTAGCAGTAGAGTTTGTACAAACTCACCGTCAGGACTTGTACGTAAGTATTTTATTTTAGAATTTTATTTTTATTAAGTAGACTTATTTGTGATTGTGTAAGTTAGCATCTGGTTCTGTGGATGTTGCAAATTCTGGTGCTACCAGTGAAACCAGGGAACTAGTAGTTTAACGCAATCTGACCTACACAAGACGAGAAATCTTTGCAGATTTCTTTGAAGATTCTTGCCAAAATGTGAATCGCACTTTTGAGATCCCGATTCTCTTAAACAAGCAAAAAAGTAACGGCGTATTGCTCCTGATCCACCAAGTGAACTGATTAGATTCTGTAGGTCTGTCTCCCTGTTATAAGTCATGTGACTGCCAACGGAACGCCATAAAAAAGGAAGAGAGATCAGAGAAGTGACCAAATTGAATAACTGAATGATTCGCTAATCTCTCCCCTGATTGGTGAATTAATGGTGTTTTGTTTTCCACCGTGTTTTGTGTGATCAATGAGTATGATTTGATATCGCAATTTGGGATTGTTGTTGAGGTTGTGAGGTCACTTTTACTAAGTTTTAAAAACTTTTAAAACCTGCGGTTTTAACAGGTGCTGAAAATTCCTTATGAACGTAGCCCAAAATACTTCAAGCTACTTTTGCAGATCAGAGGAATACTAGCATTGCTTATCCTCTCTTTTTAGGTGGATTATTTTTATAAGGAAGAAATAAATAAAGACAGGTGAGTTTAAGCCAATGCAATAAAGATAATCACAGCTGTCTGAGATGTTAAAGTCCATAACAAGAATTTATTCTTTTTTTTTTTATTTTAATTTTTTTAAGGAAATTAAACAATAGGTATTACTGATAAGCATGTAAACCAGTAAGGCATCTGCTTTTGTTGCCCTCCGTGTGACAGATTTCCAGTGGGGCGTTGCATGCACAACTACGGCAGAGTAAAACGAGTGGTGAGCAAGAAGACGTGTCATTCAGCGGTGGGAGCTGTCGTTCGGCGGCGAGCCTCTTCAGCAGGCAGACTCTCTGACATGGCCAACAAGGAGAATGAGGTTACGTGTGCTGAGGACGTGCAGGGCATTCACTGTAAGGACAAGTGTACATTCCCTGTGAAGACGACAGACGTCTCTAAAATGGCAGGAGCTGGCTCCAAGTACCTTGATTACTTTACAGAGGTTAGTTACAGGTTGAATTGATCATCTTGCAAAAAATCATAAACACAACGTACTGGACATATTTGGTCTGGAGTTCACTTCTTTAATTTTGCCCTGGAGTTACATGACAAATTCATAGTAAGGGGAGCAAAGACCGAGCAGTTTATCATCCTAAGGACTCCATGTTTATCAGCTATTTCAAGTCGTTAGTTAGAAACAGACTATTGTTTTCTCTTGCTGGAACACACTTTTATCTGTAGAAATAGACAAAAGGGTTCCTCAGAGGCATAAAGAGTCATAAAGATAGAAAAGCTTTAAGCCTTAGATCATAGATAATCATACGATACCGTACCACACAAGCTGAGAGTAAGATGATGATGGAAAGTTTTTCATTACTGACGTTCGTCCATTGTATGTAGAGTGTGAGTTGACGAATAGATTTTTTCTTATTTTAAACTGGTAACTGTAAGCATTACATACTTGAACAAAGCCGTGTAACTATTATCTAGGCCAATGCTGTGCTACTTTGATCTTTTCTTTAAGGCTTAAACTATTTTTTTGTTGTTGTTGCTGTTTTGTTTCTACAAGTTGTCCAAGGACCATGACACAATGACTCATGTGCTCTTTGGGAGGAATCTCAGGTTAAACGTGGCTTTGACGCTTTGGCGAAGGAATGCTAGTGAACTAGTGGCTTATTTGACCAGGTAAGGTTTTAGCAATATATCTTGCTGATAGACTAATATATTATTAATCTTTTATACTCTTGCCCTTGTCAGGCTTATTCCACATTTCAAAGAAAAATCCAATTAAAATTAAATAAAAATTTTTTTTTTTAATGTTTCACAGAATACAAGACACAGGGGTGTTGGTTGACTGTCTTCCTGTTCTCACAAAAAGGTAAATACCTTTTCTGTCAGTGTTAAGTTTATCCTGTAGTGTGCCTTATGTGCAACATTCTCCCTTTTATGTTTTAAAGCCTTCAAGAGGAACAGTCATGCGTTTCCATTGGTTGCTGTGTCGACCTTTTACCACAAGTGAAGATGCTTCTTCTTGGAAGATACGAAGTGTAAGTAATCTTCGTTTATAAAACCAGTTGGAGATTTGTCTGTAATTTATTTTCAAATGTCAATTAATTTAATTTCTTTTTTTATAAAGGCACCTCACTGTGGCTTTGCACTGGGTTCAATCAGTTGTTAAGAAATGGTGGCCTGAACTCTCATCAAATGGAAAAACCTTGAATGATCCCTGTTCAAATGAGAAGTAATACTCTAATCCTGTACAATATTGCTTTGTAAAACATTTTTGTTTGCACTTATCATGCTTGGTCTTAAAAAGACTCGATTCAAGAAATGTACTGTGTGTTTCAGGAATGTTCAAGCAATGAGAAAGCTGCTGCTTGATCTTTGGGATGACACTTGTCCATTATCTACAGTACCTGGAACTGTGGGAGAATTAAGCAAGGTGGATTATTTTAAACATTCTTGTTTTTTAAATAAGATTGCAATATTTTATTTTATATATATATATATATAAATATATATATTTTATCTTGTGCTGCTTTTTTTTTCTTCAGGCAGTCGAATCCTATCTGTCACAGTTGCGCTGATGTCTCACTGTAAAACACTTGAGGATACGACCACTACATGCACTTGCTGCAGTTTTCAAAGCTGCCCTTTGACCATGAGATAAACTGAGTCTTTGTTTTACTCCAGAAGAGGACATGGCTCAATAGCGAATGGGGAGACACAGATGAACTGACCAATTCAGACCTTCCCTGTATCCAAAATGGAGACATGTCTTAAAGGGTTAAACATTTCCTATAAACCTTGACTGCTTCACATTGAAGTGGACTTTTTTTTTCCATTAGTGGCACTCAGTCAACTCTATGAGACTGTAAAAATCAGGTAACTCACAGAAGTGCCATGGATACATTTTAACCCGTAGCACCACATTGTGCACTTGCTGAAGTGGATTTGATGAACCGGTCTTGAGTCTTATCATGAAGAGCTTCTAGTCCTGCAGTCTTAAGTTATTAAAGCTTTTGCTGTCTTATGCTTGTTCATGGATGAAATGATTGTGCATCATGGTGACTTTTCTTTTAATCAACTTCTAAATAAATGTGCAAAATTTGCCAAATGTCTTCAATTGTGTTTTAACTACTGTGAAGTGATGTGTATCTCTTTTTCCATTTGCAAAGCCAAAAACTAATCCTGCTTCGTGAAGGAGCTGAAAATGTTTTCCATCCTCTTTAATGAGATTACAATGATTATAAATGCTCACAGTACACAGCTATAATGTATATGTAATGTAAGTGAAAAGATGAGCATTATAGTTTTTTTTTTAATGTTCGTAATGAGCATAGGGTGAATAGTGGTCCTTAGATGAGCACAGAACAGTCAGTATGACAGCAGTAGTTTTGAGGTACAAGTCTATAGTATACAATTTTAAATTCATCATGGTTCTGTTACTCTATACAGCATATCCGAATAAAGAACGCCATAGTACCAGCACTGAAATGGTGAGCTGAAACAGTCTGTCAACCAAACATATCCAGCCAACTGTGGTCATGTGATCAGATGGCTATGAAAGCTAGAAGACAAAGTATGTACAAAAAAGTCAAAACATTATCCATACACTGGCTGTAGAGTTTATTTTAATTAACTTTTAGTAAAGAAAAATCCTGTCACACAAAATTACAATGCCCTCGAAGGATAATCTTCAGCCATTCCAAAAGCACTGTAATGAGCACTGTTGATTATTGAACCTTTTGTTCCGATACTGGCCCTTGAGAATCACGGAAACCAGAAAAATTTTCCAGCTGTTGGTTGACTTTTGGTGGCACAGTGGCTTAGTGGTTAGCAGTCACCTTACACCTTCAGGATCCCAGTTTGATTTCTGCATACAGTATGTGTGCATGGAGTTCTGTGTATAATATATACTGTCCTATACAATTTATTGTTTTACCCTGAACACCTGATTGACCTAAACACCTCTGAACAGAAGTGATTGTGGTAGAGCAAGGAAAACACAAAATCTGGTGTTCTCAAACTTAATATCCAAAGGTCCGGATCAACTTACATTGTGTCAGAAAGATTCAAAATACAACCCCCAAAAGATGTTTTTTTTTCTCCAAATGAAATCGCGCCATTTGCTTGAAAAATGTTTATGTACCAAAACACCTCCAACTTTCAACATTACAGTTTACAGGTGCTTTAGAAAAAAATTAACTCAATCATCGTCTATACCACTTTATCATATATACAGGACCATGGGGGGCCTGGAGCCTATCCATCAGAGGGTACACACATACACACGATCATTCACACACTACAGCCAGTTTGGAAAAACCAGTTAGCCTAATCTGTATGTCTTTGGACTGTGGGAGGAAACCGGAGAACCCATAGTACAGGGAGAACGTGCAAACTCCATGCACACAAACCCCAAGGTGGGAATTGAGGCCTGTCCCTGGAGGTACAAGGCGACAGTGCTAATCACTATACCACTGTATCGCCATTGATGAGTGTATAACACTTTTTTATTTCAAGGTAGGAAAATTGTCCCTAGCATTGCTTATTTGAGGTGTGGGAAGTTTAGATTATATTTAAGATATACTGTTTTTGTATACCTTTCATCCTTTGTTTTCTAGCTTTATCTCTAGCCATCGGGTTAGTAAGCCACTGTTGGCTGAATATGTTTGGTTGACAGACTGTTTCAGCTCACAGTGTCGCTGTCTACTGACCCGTACAGAGCAATATAATAATGAATTGAAGAGCTGTACAGTATATTTAGAGCTCTAAGTCAAGGGGGTGGAGTCGCGCCTGATTCGATTCTTTGTAAGTGGGCGGAGTCAACAATGCAGTAGTTTTGAGAAGGCTCGATCACGTGATCACGAAGCGTTTCCACTTCCGGTTTAGGACTCGATGCCCTGGGTGAACGCTTACTGCCGAGCTATTCAGCTGATTCAAGGGTCACTGCTATCTCCTGAACGTTAAAGCAGCGCTTTTAGAGTGTAGTCGATGCGATGCGGCATCTTAAAGGAATAGTGGACGCGTATGTTATTTTCCAGTCGGCGTTCGTGCTGTCGTACTGTTTCGTCGAGTCGGAGCCCGGGCCTGTTGCGGGGAATGGAGACCGCTTCAAGATCGAGGGCCGTGCGATTGTCTCGGGTGTGAAAGCGCAGGACTGGGTCTCTTCAGCTCGGGTCCTGGTAGAGGGAGGCGAGTATATCGGATTCCTCAGGTAAATTGAATTAAACCTTGTAATATGTAGTCAAGTGCTCATCACTATGCTAAGTGCTAGTTAGCTAGCTGGCTGTTAGCTAACCATAGCAACGTCCCTAGCGGTTTATGGAGCAGTGGGAACTGACTCCTGGGATTTTAGCTGTAATAATAACAATAACTGTTTTAGAAATACAAAATATTCAACATTATGTGGTGTTATATGACCAGCATGACATGCAAGTATAATGTGCAGGGTATATGAGAGATATGAAAAACGTGTCAGTAGCTTTGTTCTATCAGACTTGATTAATTTTCTGTAATAACATGTCTGATAGTAGTTCCTACTGTAGGAGGAAGTAGCTTATATCAGAGCTTCCGGTCTAATATATTACGGTTTCCATAGTAACAGCCCATTGGTAGGAACTTGTCTAAAAACAGATTCACGTGTGTTATTTAACAATTAAAAACATTTAGTATTAAAATATATACGATGTGTTAAAGTGCATAAGAAGACAAAAGTCCAGCTCTAGCAATGTTAAAAATGTCAAGTTTATTATTTCCCATTGAATCTGTTCTTGCAAGGGAGCAACCAGATGTATCTAATATCTACTAGAGAAGTACTTTTTTCATCCCACAGGAAGTTAAACAAAAGTTGAAGGACAGGATCACAATAAGCTTAAAACATAACTAATTGCAGTAATTCTAAAAAGGAATTACATCAAATGACTAAAGGTAAATATATAAAGGCATAAAGCAAAGGATCAAAGTAAATATAATAATGTGAGTCTTAAAAGGACTAAACCATTCCACAACTAAAAATATGAGTATTAATATTTAGCTGTTAAAAAGTACAAAGACATGAAAATGGTTGTAATCGTTGGGAAATTGTCATTGGCTAATATGAAATTAATTTTCTGGTTGTGCTTTTCTAGTAAAATACTCAAATTGAAAGTAATAAAAAAGCCAGCCTACCAATATTACAAGAAGAAAGTGTTGTTTTAATTAAAGTTATTTTTTTTGTAATCTGATCATTTTGATGTATACATTTTTTTCTGAAACATTTCATACTCATTTCCCTAATTTTCTTTTGATTCTGTAAAGCTCCTTTGTGACAGTGACTATTGTTAAAAGTGCTATATAAATAAAATAAAATGTAATTTAATTAATGGTTCAGCATTGCCCCATTTACTTATAAAAGCATACATTTTATTTCACATGCACTGTTTAAAAGGAAAACTGAAAGCAGCATTGTTGCTTCTCTCCTACAGGACAGACGGGAGTTTTGCTGTGCATGATGTTCCATCTGGTTCCTATGTAGTTGAAATCATATCTCCATCTTATAAATTCGAGCCAGCCCGAGTAGACATCACTTCTAAAGGGAAAATGAGGTAAGACTTACTGTCAAACTTTCAGACCTCATCTCGTTACTGTTTTGTCTAGACTCCGTACTCAGCCTGTTATAATTCACTACAGGGCTCGCTTGGTGAACTACATCAAGACGTCAGAGGTAGTCCGACAGCCGTACCCCCTGCAGTTGAGAGCCAACGGGCTGCATTCATACTTCATGAAGCGAGAGACATGGGGGTGGACCGATTTCCTCATGAATCCGATGGTAGGCTTTGTCTTCAAAACTTTAATGTCAAGCAGGCTGAGTTTTAGCAGAATTATTTTCTTATTTATATTTGCATGTTTAATTTAATATTTTAACAATATTTAGATTTAAAATGCCTAAATTTGGTATTCTTTGCCTTCTTTTTATCTCCTATAGGTCATGATGATGGTCCTTCCCTTACTAATCATTGTTCTGCTTCCAAAAGTGGTGAATACCAACGACCCAGAAATGAGAAAGGTAAATGAGAAAATTAATTTTATGATTTTGACATCGAGTTTACACAATGTAAGAAAACTTTTGAAACAACACATGCACTTGCAATTACTGTTTTTGTTGTAATCTGCACCACTAACTGCATTATTAGAGAAGTCTTGATCTCCAAAAAGTTCTGTTTTACTTAATAATCTTGATCTTGAAGTGTAAGGATATATTGATTGATGAATTAATCGATCAAAATAATTATGTAAGTCACGCTGGAGAAGGGCATCTGCCAAATGCTTTGAGCGTAATATAAGTAAAGTAAAATACAGATTTTAGTTTGTCAAACTGGATCCAGAAAGGGCTATTTGGGTGCAACTAGGCCAGGTGTGTCAAATTGGATCCAGAATGGGCCATGTGAGGTCAGGCTTTCCTTCCAACCAATCAAAAGCTACACCTAATAGCCTGTTGAAAGCCAAGAATGACTAATTATACAGGTGTGGCTTCTACGTTTTGGAATGAAAGCCTGCACTCACATGACCCTTTCTGGATGCAGTTTGACATCCCTGGCCTAGCTGTAGTTAGAAAATTATAAGTGCAATTTATAGTATTGCTATTAAACGATATTTTCAGCCTTGGTTAAAGTAAATTCTACACGGGTTTCTCTAATTATTTTCAGTATTGCGTGACAATATGATTATTTAAGAACACGTGATATCCCAGGTCCCATATCCCATATGTGAATCCCAGGTCAGTCTTTAGACCATTTTTTCTTCCTTTCCTGATTTACTTGGAGAGAGAGAGCGAGAGAGAGAGAGAGAGAACTGAGGCTATAGAGGGAATTAATGTCTGTAGCTGCTATTGTTACCCTCTTACAATGTTGCTGTCGTATAAAAGGAATAAAACTGAAGTTTGGGGTTTTTTATTGATGTGTGTTGTTCTTTTCTTTTAACAGGAGATGGAGCAGTCCATGAACATGCTAAACCCCAATCCTGAGTTGCCAGATGTCTCGGAGTTTATGACCAAGCTCTTCTCTAAGGGGTCCAGCAAGCCAGGGGGAAGCAACAAAGGCAGCAGGAACGCAGCACTGAAAAGGAGGTAGTGCTGCTAACAGAGACTGATGGATTTTTTTTCTGTGTGTGTGTGTACAATTTGTTTTGTGGCCGGTTTCTCATTTTTATTTTGTCACAATAAATCTAACTGTAATGGATAAAAAGCTTGAGCTTGACATGGCAGGGCTGTGTATTATGTTCACTTTTTTTCTTTTTTTTTAATCAGTTGCTATAATCACCACATGTAACATTTTAATATATCTACATGCAAACATTTACAACCATTTAGAAATGCACCAGTAGTTTTGTTCATGGTTAGTTGGGCCAAGATCATCAGGAGGGGAATATATGGTTTTATTGCTGCTGAGGCTGAGATTTCTAAATAAAATAAAAGATCTTTTTCAGGGTTGAGGCTTGTTGAAATGTCACTTGAATCCCAACCCAGTACCCACAATTACTTGAAACAGAGCTTTTACTTTGAAATAGTTAGTAATATTGTGTCAAGTTTGTATATGACTGTGAATGAAGATGTTGAATGCCTAAAATTTTAGCAAAGAAATATAAACATATTTAAACTGAATGCTAATAAATTGTAACAGACATTTTGCTTGTCTCCTTTTGACTATTTTGTTACCTGTGTGTAATGTTTTCCTGCACGGAGTGTCCCATTTTTCCAAGAAGACAAGAAATGTATTTTATTGAAGTCTCTTAGATACAAATTCAGTTAGATCTGCACACTGATTTAACAGTTTGCCACAGATGATACACTAAATGTAAATTATGAGGATGGGCAGAATGTAAAAGAACTGCTTTCTGTGCTGGTAATGTAAATTTGATCCATCAGATTGGTTGATAAAGAGGTTAGAATGTAATTGCTCTGAATGCAGTATTACACTCCCTGGCCAAATAAAGTGTCACTGTTTCAGTAGGGACATATTATTGGCCTGTGAAAAGCACACAAAATGACTGCAACTGGGATAAGAACCATTTAACACATTATAAACACCACAAAGGATAGACACAACTTTGCAGAAGAAACATGGCTGGGGAAAATGTTTTTAATAAAGACCCACAGAAGTCACTTAAACCCGTCTGATTGTAGCTGGGTCTTAGTATTAGACAAATACCACCTCGGACAAACAACGTAACCACAATTCCCAAAAAAAGTTGGAACAGTATTTAAATGGACTAAAATGTAAACCTAAAATTGAGTCATCTGTAAAATGTCTTCGCCTTCTACAATATTGAAAACTATCACATTTTTTTTTTTATAGTTTAACATGTGAATTTAGTTGTTTGTTGAAAATATGGGTTCATTTTAAATCTGGTGGCTTAACATCCTCCAAAAAAGTTGGTGTGTTGTTAATAACACTTAAGCATGAGGGAACTGGAGACTTCAGTTGATCAAGTTTAGGTCGCAGTTTCCCCATTCATCCATTATGAAGATTTTCAACTGCGCAATTGTTCTGGGTTTTCCATTGGTCCAGAAATCCTGTGCATTGTTCAGATGCAGTTTTGTGATCCTCTTTTTAGACAGAAGAGGCTTTTTCCTGGCAAACCATACTTGTTCCGTCTTCTAATTGTGCCATTGTGAACTTTTAACTTTTTTTTTTTTACTTTTCTGAGCTTTGCACGGTCAGACCTTGTGGTGAATGTGCTGGAACGCCCACTCCTGGGAAGATGGTCAGCAGTCTTGAATGCATTCCGTTTGTGAATAATCTTTCTCTCTGTAGAATGTTGGGAAAGGTTTTATAGCCCTTTCCAGGTTGATGTGCAGCAATAATTGCTTCTCTAAGACCATTGCTTATATCTTTCCCTCTTGGCATTGTGTTACATCACTTGAATGTTCCAGATCAGCAAACTGCCAAAACCTCTGCTTTTATAGAGGTCTGCATACCTGCTGATGGTCAGTTAATCAAGAGCTGATGATTAGCAGCATCTGGCTGCCACTTACCCTCCTAATCCTGTAGAAGCAGTAAGGATGTACTTAGCGTTGCCCAGAGTTTTTTGTTTGTTTAATTAAATAATTAATGATACAATGAATAAAGTTATATGTTTAGAGGTTATATGAGGTTATATTTGCCTCGTATAAAAATCAGATGATTATCATGTAAGAAAGGAAGCAAACGAAGTGATGCCCTCATCATTCCTAGTGAATATTGTACAATCCCCTGGAGGCAGTGTTATGACCTGTGGTTGCTTCAGCTGGTCAGGTCTAGGCTCAGTAACGTTATGTGGCAAAAAATTTGGTCAGCTGATGACCTGAATATACTGAATGACCAGGTTCGTTATTGGAACTAATGGCACAACATTATTCTAGGAATCAAATTATAACACTGTGGTTCTGGGAGCATTTTGAATCATTTTCACAAATTACATTCTCACAACATTACATGCTGTAATCAAAGCTAGGAAGATGATTATACATCAACTTTTGTACATGAGGGTGCAAAGGTTTTCAGCTCTATAGGCTGTGGATTAAAAAAGCGAAGCATCATTTTACTTTATAATTTATTTTTGAAAAACACTTTTAAATCAATACGTTAAGACATATGAACGAACACAACACCCCAACAAACAAGTATTTTGAAAAGGAAATTGAAATCTTGCCATCCTATCTAAAGAGAGGACTAAGCTCTATATAGGATAGTGAATTAAAGGCAAAAGGTTGTTAGACAATATTTGTATCACATTCAGAAAGAAGAATGCAATGTTTTTATGTAAATTAAATTTCAATAATATTTTCACTATTGTGGTCTGAAAGTACAAATGACTATTTTGTTACTTGCAATAACCAATACACTCCTTGGTTAATTGGTATTTTTCATCTTGTATATGGAAACTTTGGGCTTGCAACTATATTAGCTACAGTACAGGTCTGCTGGTTAAGGTAAATATATTCATTAGACACTTTAACAGGAACAGCTGTATAACCGTTTCGTGCAACAATAGACGTCAAAAGTCTAAGTTGATCAAACATCACTATTCGAAAAAAATAATAATATCAGTGTTGGTGTCGGGTAAGCTGGCTTATGTATTTCCAAATTATTAATTTCCTGGGATTTTCAAATACGACTAAGTATACAATGTGCACAAGCCCACTGAAACTAGATAGTTTAGAAAAACTGGAATGGAAAGACTAGAATGAAAAAATCTTTGTCCCTCCACTTTCTGTGATCCCGTATCCGCTGTAGCATCGGATTCCTGTTCTCGGCTCACAGGAGTGGAACTGTATGCTGCTCCATTCTGCTGCATATCCCCTTAAAAGTTCATACTGCACATTTTGAAATGATTGTCTGCTCATCATGGTTGGAAAGAGTAGTGATTTGAGGTACAACAGTTGTCCTTTCAGCTCAAAACAGTCTGGCAATGCTCATGATCAAAGGGTTTTTTGTTTCCCATAGAACTGGAACTTTTTTGTTGAGTGACTATTGTGCGCAAACAACGTTGAGTGACTATTGTGCGCGAAAATCTCAGGATACCAGCAGTTTCTGACATACTCAAATAGCCCATGTGACACCAATATCCATGCCATACATTTTCCCCAGACTGATGTAATGCTCTTTGCTATATATTTAAGCATTTACATCAAACATACAAACTGGCAAAAATGTGATCTCCATGACTCAATATGGATCATAACATGGTTTTTGGTGACAGACAGAATGGTGTAAGTATTTCAGAAACTTACAATCTCCTGGGATTTCTAATGTCATGGAGTATGATTTTATGTATTCTGCTGCTGTCACATGATTATATAACACTAAGTTCAGATCTGTGCCTACTCTAACACTTGAACATCAAAATCTATAACAGGTGTAATCAGTGTAATCTAACACGCCCTGCGATAGATTGACACCACATTCAGGATGTACCCCGCCTCGTGCCATGAGTACCCTGAAATAAGTTCCAGGCTTCCCATGACCTTTTACATCATCAGCGGTATGTTGAATGAGTAAGAGAGAGTGAGTAAACACTAATGCTAAATAAGCAGATTTTGGCCATTTTGGTCAATTATTATAATATGAGATAATAGAAGTATGTGATGCCAGCCCTTAAAAGAAAATTTTAAACACATTAATTTAACTGAGTACAATAGGCAGTACACAATATATTACAAACTAGATAGCAAACTGTACTGTACCACACACAGTACCACACACATTGTAGGATGTCTACATAGCTGGCACTTGATTTTACTGGAAATAATATCACAATCTTGAATATAGGCAAATGTATAAAATCTCTCATTATTAGACTATGATAATATAAGATTATGTTGTGAAATATACTGTATGATATTTGATGTACATATAGCAAATGTGAGATAAAGTGTACGTCTAGACATTTTTTTAACCAATTTCGAGCTGTTTTGTTCTGTTGGCATAGAATTTTGCTTATTCCAGTTTATTTAGTAGAAAGAAGCAAAATACCAAAACAAAGCTTAAAATACACATGGATTACTCAGTCTGTTTGCTGTGTTAGTTTGTTGGCGACTGGTGGATTTTGCCCACACCAGTGCAGTTTCTGCTCTCCTGGGTTCTTCTTCCACTTACAGCAGAGCAACATTCGAAAGGTCTTCTGGAAGGTTTTGTTGCATAAGGCATAACACATGGGGTTTATGGTGCTGTTAACATAGCAGAGCCAGTAGCCCAAGTGCCAGAGGGACAGGGGAATGCAATCAGAGCAGAAGGTGGAGATGAGCACCATGATGTTATATGGAGTCCAGGTAAGAATAAAGGCCAGGAGAATAGCACTAAGTGTCTGCGCTGCCTTCTTCTCCTTGATGAGAACCATTCTCTTCCGTTTAGTGATTTGACTTTTGAGGCTGGAATCCATAGGTTGTGCTGAAATAGATGCAGATGTAAGTGTTAACTGTTGAGAAGATGGGCAAAGATGTGTTACAGGGTCACTATTGGCTTTCTGAGGGCTGATATTCTTCAAGACTGGCTTGAACTTGTACGAGATGCAATTCTTATTCTTCTGTGATAAGTACTTGGTGGACTTAGTAAGAAAGTGGCTTTCTTCATAACAGTTCATTGGCTCATCCTGATTTTTGTAAGAATCTTGGGATGGTGCTTCCAAAACAGGATGCTCCTCATCCTCAGATGATGTATAACTATTGAGAGTGGTAGCCTGATCCGATTTCACCAACATGTCCTCAGACTGAGCTGTAGTCTTAGCCACATTACTCTGGTTTGATGAAGACCATGAGCCGTGAGGTCTGTTCCGGTCAGTGTTGAAAGCAAAACAAGATAGTTGTTTTGGGGTTTTTGGGTTGTTGTGGCTATCTGCAGACGTGATCCCTTGCAGCTCAGCCAAATCTTTTGTACGCTTCTCAGTCTCCTTGTAGATTCTGCAGTATAAAATAGTCATAATGGAGACAGGAATGTAAAACGCTGCTATGGCTGTTCCAAATGTAATCACAGGTTCTGAGAAGAACTGAATCTGGCACTGGTCTGGAGGAACTGTCCTCTCTCCCACAAAATACTGCCAGCCTAAAATAGGAGGGGCCCATAGGATCAAGGATATAAGCCATGCCAAGCCAATCATAATGCCAGCACGCTTTGGTGTTCGTTTTGCCCTGTAGGTAAGTGGCCTGGTAATGGAGAAATACCTATCGAAGCTGATCACCAGCAAGTTCATTACTGATGCATTACTTGCCACATAGTCCAGAGCTAACCACAGATCGCATGCTAAGTTTCCCAGAGACCAGTATCCCATCAGAATATACGTAGTGTAAAGGTTCATAGAGAACACTCCAATTATTAGGTCTGCAAAAGCCAAACTTAGTAAATAATAGTTGTTCACTGTCTTCAGTTGGCTGTTCACTTTGAAAGAAAGCAACACCAAAACGTTTCCCACTATAGTGATTAGGCTCGCAACAGCAGACACAGTAGCAACAATGATGACTTCCCAAAGATTATATGGACCTGAGGGGACGGCTGATGTGTTTCCACTCTCTGTGGAGTTGTGAAGTTGTTCAACCATCTTTCCGGTGATGGTCTAATGGGAGTTGATGGCTGAGAAATAATCTTTTTTGTACTTCATCTTGAATAACCAGTGGATAACCTGGAATTAGAACAAGAAAAAGAGATTTAAACACTTTAAGGTGATCAGAGACATTGAAGGTTTTGCAGAAAGTGTAAAAAATTATTTTGGATGGAGCTGTAGCTTAGAGGAAGTCTGTTAGGTTATATAAATTACTTAAATA
>JAQMYL010000020.1:9375097-9385120 GCA_030014365.1 Clarias pachynema
TCTCCACATCATTGCATTCAGTTTTTATTCACAATTTGTTTAGTGTCCCAACTTTTTTGGAATCCGGTTTGTATTACATCTACTACTAATTTTATAATAAAATTATTAAATCAATAACAATAATAAATTACATCATCATGTATTATCCAATATACAGGGTTGTGGGGGCGGGAGCTAGCAGGCTAGCTTCATATATCCGCAAATGAAGATAAGTAGTGTCTCAGGTGAAGCCTTTACATTCACTGTGTGGTCTGGTGCATGCAGCGCGCTGTGAGATTATAGCAGAGCAACCATTTCCCCTTTAACCAGAGCTTGTATTTTAGGTAGCAATCTAACTAACGTTACGTGACTTTTTCATTCTTTAGCTCATTTTTATAATACAACTGAATAAGCACAGGTACACCAGTACGCTGGTGTTTCACTGTCTCTGCTGCTTGATCACACAGTCACTGGAAGAGATATGCAAATAACAACTGCTAAAAAAAAAAAAAAAACTAAAAGCTTAAGAGATTTTGTGCTTTCATCAGATAAAGTATTTAAGTCTCTTTAAAAATCACAATAAATAAGATTGAAACCCTTCATGTGTCACCCATAGGTTTTCTGTAGAACGGTTTTGAAGCTGAAATGTGGGAGCTCTGGTGATCTCAATCTTGGCTGGAGCTGACTCTGTCCAAACCCCCCAGTTAATCCATAAATGGGAATCTGGATGAAGTGTGACTGTTGTTTGGAATATGCATACTTACCTCAGTTACTACAAGCTACTGTAGCTAGATTAGCTTTAGGTGGCTAACTTTAATTTATATGCTAATGTCATTTTCAATTCGATTGAACTTCTTCATCCATACCCTGCACATCATCCCATGTCAACTCTTACATTTCTTTTGGTAAGTTAAGCTACAACAATTCCAGTTAGCTGGTTAGCAAAAGCGGTGCATAGCAGACAGCTAGCAGTTTGAAAACTGCAACGCAGCTGCCAGACAAATTAATGTACTTACATTAATTCCCTAATAAATTTACAACTTAATGTACTTTTAACTGATGTGTTACATTTAAAAAAAAATCACCCCTGTACAGTTGTCATCAATGGGAAATCTAGCTATGGAGACCAAAACTGATTACTTCTGTTGTGAAGTTGGAAATGTAAGCATGGGAGTCTATGAGCATTGGAGATTGACTCGCCTTTGAAGCCAGCCCCCAGTGGACATTTAAGGAACTTCCCTGTTGGATTCATTTTTCAGAACCAGAGGTTGCCCCTTACCTTGAATTTTCTCTAAAAGTTTATTATTTGGCTCGTGCAGACTTTTATATTAATCTATGATATTAGTTCTCATAAGTTCTCATTACGACATGTATTTTGAACGTCAGGAACCCCATTTTTTTGTATTTAACAAAAACTATCTTCTTGTAGACCTTTATGCATGTTAGAATGTTCCTGGTTACAAGTGGCGGCTTGTCCTTATATACGGTATGCAGGTGGGGCATATATCACAGTCTTTCAACAAATATTACAGCAATCTATGAAAAAAATCTATATTTACAACTATGTACATTTGAAATTCTTATTCACTCTTTTAGTGAACAACAGTGTATTATTAAGCACCAATTCATTATTGCAGTAAATGGTCAAAAATGTGGTCACTCATTGAACATTTTGTTTATGAGTGAGAGGCAGGAAAGTTAGTTAATTACCCCTTTTTATGTTATTCCCATGCATATTCAAAATAAATTTGTTTGGTAAAGTTCCAAATCTCTAAAAATTAATTCAACAGTAAACTTTAGCAGTCGTTCTCAACTCCAGTCCTGGAGGACCAACTACCCTGAACATTTTAGTGTTTTTCCTGCACTATCACACCCATTTCAGTTCAGAGAAGGTTGTTAATTAGCTGATTAGTTAAATACGATGGGCAGGGAGCTAAGAAAACACTAAAATGTGCAAGGTAGTCCTTTAGGACCAATGGTGAGAACCACTGGTCTATAGCATAAGTAAAGTATGGTAGTCTCACGAATAAATTTTGCTTAAGACTTCATCACTATCAATGGTGTCATGTCCCACCAAAATTTGTGGTAACGAGTCACTCCTGTCTTATTTCACCCAAATATGTTGAGACTATGTGGACAACATAGTTGTAGTACAACACTGAGTAAATAGGAATAAGCAGTGTGATTGTACATCCGAAAATAATTTAAATGGACTGGACTTACCTGAACCTTCTTCGGTCACCATTCCAAGGCTCTCTGCCTTCTTTTGTCTCTCAAATGCATTTAGATCCAATACACTGAAATGTGCAATACATTAAACAACATACAATAAAACAATGTAAAGCGATGGTGAAGTAAAATGGGAAAAAGCATGTTTGTAAATCTTATATACCTGCAAGACTGCATTAGCCAAGATAAACTTTTGAAAAACCCAGCATCCCTTTTTTCTTTCAGGTAGTCCAGCATTTTCTAAGAACACAATGTATATGCTTTTGTAATGCAAAAATAATCGACATAAGTTGCTTAAGAGTTTCACTCTAAGTCTGTAAATGAAAGTGGATTGAGTTGCACTGATGTACCTGCTGAACAACAACATTGCCTCCATTGAGAATAGAGATACCCAATTTCAGAGTGAATGTCACCATAGGGCCTAGTCGTCCTGAAACAAAATAGCAAGCCTGCATTGTTTATATGTACCTTTAAGGCATCAGCAAAATTAGTGAGCCTACACGTGAATAAAAAAAATAACGGAGATAAAGACTAGTTTGAGAAGGTAGCAGTTGGATTTACCTTTGCTAGCACTGATCATCTGGAGCACCATCTCAGCTGCTCCTCGAGCATGTAGCCTGGCCTGCTGATACAGAATTTTTTGCTTCTCCATCTCTTTCTCCTGTGATGAAAAATGTGCAATATACAAATCAGATCTGTAACCAGTTGGCAATTTGGCTACATTTATAAAATTCAATTAGTCAGTTCAGCTACAGTATGTTGTTGGAAGAAGCATATGACAAATCATGACTGAATGGACATTGGATGCATCAATATGTACTGTAGGTAATTATAATTAGTGCTGAACTAGATGTTTAACGATGCACGTACACATGTATCTACTGTATATTTATACAATTAAGAACAGCCTGCAATTATAACTCATATTTTACCTTACTGATTCCATAATTCTTTATAAATGTTAGCTTGTTTGGGCGGTCATCCTACCTCAAGCCAAGTGGACAGGTGTTAGTTTCAAGCTATGAAGATTGTTGCAACATCTAGGGGTTTAATTACTCTAGACAGCAGAGTAATAGGATTTCAACGATGCACCTTCCATGCATAATTTCTTTGACAGTCAAGCATTACATTCCTGTCTTTTTGTGTTCTTAAATAATAAATAAAAGATATCCGGCTTCACACGTACCTCAAATGTCTTTTCTTTTCCTTCTTCCTCCTCCTCTTCTTCATCCTCAGCACAACTCTACAAAGAGTATATTTTGTATTTAGTTCTCACTTGTGTGCAATATTCTTGCAATGTGCAATTGATTAAACAACAGATCAAAATAAATACCTTTGCCATCATATCTGCATACGCAATATACAAGGGATCTACTTCCAGAACACTAGATAATAGAGACAAAAAAATACATTACTTCAAGCATTCGTTTATAAAAATAGAATAAAACAGGTTCCTCATGGTTATGCATGTGTAGGATTGTATGGGACCTTCTCTCAGTCAGGGCATTATGACTGAAGTGGAGGATGAGCTGGTTAAGAGGGTCCGGCTGAACCTCAGCCTCTGCTTCCTCCTCTTCCTTTTCCGCAACCATGGGGGTTTTCTGCAGGCAGAGCCACACAAGTCACACAAGCCTTCAGCCCACATTTCACACATACACATGCTCATCCTTCACTAACAACAACAACAACAGCAACAACACTTAAGACATTTTCATTACTCTCTTACAACAGTCTCTCACTCAGACACTGTGAGAACCACTGACTCACTCGCTATACTGTCACGGAGCAAATCCATAGGCTTAAGCTTTGGACACAAACACACAAAGACAAAAAGCACATTCTATAATATTTCAGCACAATGGCTTCCTCAAACAAGACTTATACACCATTCTTTACTCAGGCCTTCTGAACAATTCACGGGATACTTTTCATACTTTACCATTCGTTTGAAACAAGGCACCTGCTCTCTACTGTCTATACACACATTATACTCATGCTTTCTGTCACTTTTCAACTGAGACCAGCTTGTTCACACATAACTCACATGCAGTTTTATTTCCACTTTCACATGATGGCAAAATCAATGAAATGTTATTTAAGATAGTGTCTCTCTTCCCTTGACCTGCGGAATAGTACGATGTACTTATGGTACATGATAAGCACATCTGAAAATCCAAAAGTGATAAATATGTAATTGTTTATATAGTCATGTGTAAAAGTTAGTGCCCCCTATTTTAATTCTGTGTTTTTTGTGTGTGTGTGTGTGTGTGTAAAAGCATAATTAAAAAAAAACATCTGATTGCAGCGGGTCTTAGCCAAGTAGAACCTTAGATGAAAAACAACATACAGTATAACTTTTTTTATTTTTACAAAGTCATTATTTATAAAAAATAAATAATAATAATGAAAAAAACATGCATGCAATACTAAGTACTCCCTTACTGCTTCCACAGGATTTAAAAGGGTACGTTGCAGCCAGGTGCTGCTAATCATTAGCCCTTGATTAATTGATCATCAGCAGATGTTTTGGCAGTTTGCTGGTTTGGATCATTTAAGTGTGTGCTAAGAAGGCACACTAAAAAATCCAAAAAAACAACAACAGAGAATTAAATGAGAAGCACTAACTTTTACAAATGACTGGTATACAGTATGTAATACTACAAGACCAATTTTTTGACCTGATTATAGCATGTGTCCTAAAACATATTTAAATCCATGAAAATAACCCTTCATAATGTAAATTATGTAATTATGTATATATGTTTATATAATTGATTCTCTATGTGGATCTCTTACATAAAAATGGAAATGTGCATGTTGTTAAAATCTTACTCAGGAATAAACAACCAGGTCTAAATGAGGTAAACATTTCGTTTCGTTTACAGTAGGTGAAGGCCAGAGTTGAGAAGCACTTCTTTAGGTGACATGCCAGAGAAGAGCATGGCCATTGCCTGATGTGATGCTCCAGGACTATGTCCAGGGGATGATACCATTAATGTATCAATGACCAGCTCATGAAAGACATGCAATGTTATGTGCTCATACATTAATGAAAATGGCAGTGCAGTGCATGTCCCATGAAGCATAGTGATAGCAGATAATCTGGTGTTTTTTTTTTTTTTCTCATATGAATTAAACTATTTTGCTGAGGCGCTTGTTAAATATTAGGCGGTACGCACAAAGATGTTTGTTTAGCTGTTTGGATAATGCTTGAGCTTCACTACTGATTAATATACACTATAATTATGCCCTATTACCTGTAGTGCCCTAAGTCTAGAGTAGCTAGTTTATCAGTCAGAACCAAGTTTAAAGGAATACTCAAGATTTTCCACCAAGTTTCTATCCACTGCATCTATAGTGTATGTGTGATTGCCACTGACATTAATTTTGACTCCCAGTGCTAAATAAATAAATAAATAAATAAATAAATAAATAAGATGAGAAATATCTGTACTATATGGATACTTGTTAGGATAACTATAAAAGTCATGAAAGATTTTCTTACAATAGCTGTAATTTATCCAACATTTGACCACTGAAGCAATACAGGAAAAAAGCTGGACATAAACGTTCAGGCAGTAAAGAAAAATGAAGTATTTCTTTTAAACTACATTGATTATTTAAGAAATGTATAACCACAAATTCCTATTATTTAAAACCAAAATTTATGTCAATAATCATGCAGAGAAAATTATCTGAATTTAATATTAAAATTCTTAAAACTCAAGCGGCACAAATACTGTACGTGCCGGCAACACAGCATAGGTCAATAACGATTTAAAAACATGTATGTGCTTATACGTATGGAAGCATTGCTGGTGTGTGTTAAACGGGGGAGGCTTCAGACTTCAAACTCTGTACTTGGGTTTTAGGATGTCATGTAGAACAAAAGTTATCATTACATTACAACAACCCGACTAGGACTGATGTAAAAATCTCAAAAGAAGATTATAATATCATAAGATATAATTATGATTTTTGGACATAGAAACAACCGGAAAAAAACAAAAAAAAACATGTGATCATGTGTAACTGTGCAATTCTTTTGCCTTATTTTTTGCTTAGTCATGTTTGGGTAGTCGGTTAAAATGAACTAAAATACCACCCATTCATCTGTCTAGGAACCTCTGTAGTCCAAATAGGGACAATTTGAGGGCAAAGGGGACTATTGTACAGTCGTTATTCCCATTTGTAGGACCGTGGTAGGACCTCTGGTTAACAAACTGAAATTCAGTTAATCATATCGCCTATTTAGTCCTGAAAAAATGATTTTACGCTCTATACTGCACAATCCCAAGCCCTATATACTGTATGTTTATTAAAAAAACAGCAAGACAAATGATGGTTGAAATGCTCAGAGCTTTATGGGCTACGAGTGAGATTATGCATGTGCTTTAGACAATTTTCTTGGCTCTCCATTCAGTTAATGCAAATTATGTCTTTAGCTCATGTTTAGTTAATTTAGTCATGAACTCGCCAGATGTTCCCAAGACTGTGATTTTTAAAGAAAATCTCATTTAAATAAAACAGGATATAAAATGCAGAGTGAACAACAGACATGTATTTGTATTTTGTACCTCATAAAAGCAAGAAACTATTTACTGTAGGACTGAAAAAATGGCAATAACACCAACAATGGTGTTTGATCATTTGATGTGCCTACATTTTGGATAATAAACATCATTTATGTGCTACAATTAGAAGTTCTCAAGTTCTTAGCTCAGGCATTAGTTCTTAACTTTACTGTATGTAAATCAACTTTTAATATGACAGGTCCATTTAAATAAACAAAAGTTTTTCATTCCATTTTTTTCAGTACAGGCAAACAGGTCAAAAATTCTTGACAGTGGTATTCTCACAAGAGCTATAGTACATGACATTTGAAAAATGCTTGAGTATGCATTCAACACTTGTGACATTTAAAGCAACTGTACTGCCTGCACCTACACAGAGACGTGATTTTCTAGATGAGGTGAACATGCCACTCACTCTCACAACTTACAATACGAGACTTACGAAAGGGAAGACGACACCCAACAGAGAGGCAGAGTGTCACAGGGCAAACCTGCCCCCTTACCACAGCTATGCTGAGATACACTGCTCTACGCAGCCTCAGGCTCAGCCCAAACTCATGCAGGGCCTGTCTGCTGCGCACACAACCAGCTGAGCCAAACACGGGCCAGGACGAAGACGTGAGGCGAGCAGGAACACGCTGCCGCATTTCAGCGGGCAAGGTGCTGGCCGCAGGGCAAACAGTGACAGAGAGGGCACCAGCGGGCACACACGGCACACAGGGCAGCGCCAAGGCTGGCCCGGTACTTACTGCCAGGTCCTGCACTAGCTTCTCCTCAAAGGAGTACTCCTCTGCTACTATCCAAAGTTTCTGATAGCCCATGAGGAAGAGGTTAATAGAGCGATGCCTGAAGATTCAGGGGAAAGGGAGGTTAGGAAGGATAGAGGCAGGGTAAAAGAAATGGGGGGGAAATGGGAATAGGAAAAGGGGTGCATTCTGGGAGGGAGTGAGAGAGATGTACAGCCCATGGCCTCATCTGATTGGCCACCTCAATAACTGAGTGAGGTACACCTAGTAAATCAGCACAGTTCAAATATAAGTGAGTGAAAATTAGTCTGGTTTCTCACCTAGTCCTTACATTTATTGCAACAAGCTGCTTTGCCTAAATACTCACCATATCAAATGTTTGGAAAGTTTATTAATCTAACAGTAAAGGACAGCACTGGAAGGTGACCATTCAGAATGGCAGTATAAATCGAATGCTTGTGCTTAGTCCTTAGGTTGGAAAATGGACTGGAGGGAGATGTTGGAATCATGAGGTCTTTTAGGCTCACTTTACCGTTAGCATGGAGAACAGACCGTCAAAGCTGGAGGTTTGGTACAACTTTTCCAGCCAAACGTACCCATAGCCATTCAGGAAGTAATTATTATTTTTGAATCTAAAGTGTATTATAGAGACAACAAAGAGGAGAAATGTTTTAGACCTAATGGGAAAGATGTATGGAATGGCCTCTACTGAAACACTGGACATTTCACATTGCCAGACAAGATATTAAAGGAAAACATGGTTTGGATTAGAAAATAGGTCTATAAATAAAAAGAGCAAATATTACAATCGGTCATACAGTATATTCTAACATAAATAGATGGTGAATAGTAAGTCATACAGGTCAACATCAAGAAAGCTTATAGTATGTAATCTACCTCTACTGTATATATATATACAGTTCATGAAGAAAGTTTCTTCAGCACTCACCTAGGTAGCTTGTAAAGAGGTGCCATGCGGAAACAAGCAACCACAGCACGCTTGCGCTGTTTGGACAGCTGCTTCTGCCATACCAGTTTTTTACACCTGAGCGGCTGCTCAACCTGTGGGGTAAAGTCCAGTGTGGAGACTGTAGATAAGTTTCCTACATTTCAATATAGTTGATCACTGAGATAGTATGATGATACTTATGCATTTGAGGATTGGTGTATTCAGAAAAGATGGTGAATTTGCTATGGCAAAAAGATGATCTCTAACCTGCTCAAGATGGAAGACAGCGGATGAGATGCCTTGAATCTTCTCGATAATGTGATCAGTATTTTGCGGTTCCTCACCCTTCACCTCAACATCCTTATAGAGGTTTAACTGCCACTGCACTGCTGGGTCTTCTGTCTGTATACCATGTAAAGGTAGATTCTCTAATTAACTTATGCCACATTATCACATGATCATTATATACACATGATATACACTTGCCTTCTCTTGAAGATGTAGGTTCTGTCTAAGTTGATCCTTCACCTCGTCATCGGTATCTTTCTGTAAAAGCCAAAACATTTAGGATTTAAATAAAAGTTTTCTCACAGAAAACCTCAGAATATTAATAATTATATATTTTTCTTTATTAATGATCAGCAGATTATTCATTAGCATTAGCTTATGTGGACCATCCGCCATTCATTCATTTATCTTCTATACCGCTTATCCTGGGTACAAGGTCATAGAGGCTTTGGAGCCTATCCCAGGAGACTTACACCCTGCCAATGCATCACAGAGCACACACAATTTGGGAATGCCAACTAAACCTAATCTGGATGTCTTTGGACTGGGGGACAAAACCGGATTACCCGGAAGAAACCCACGAAGCATGGGAACAGCATGCAGACACACAGACCCAGGGCAGGGATCGAACCCTCGACCCTGGAGGTGCGAGGACAGAGTGCTAACCACTACACCATTGTGCCGCTTGAATGAGGGATAGAATTTTGAAAATTATAATGAATAAAAATGAGGACTGCTGCTGGCACTACTGTCAAATCAGCTGTTATTGAAAATTTATCAACACCTTGACACCAATCAGATTCGAGAATTGAAAATAGTTTAAACCAGCTAATGTATTCAGATAATGTCAGCTGAATATAAAATTAAAGCCGTGCTCACCAGACTGTAGCGAATCTTGGCCAGGGAGATGAGCTCCTGGTCTCCAGCCGTGCACATGTTGAGGCCGACAGGCAGCAGTTTCTTGTGAGCTGCCACAATTAAAGATGTCTGAACAGAGTACAATTCTCTTTTTCTCTTCTTCCCTCTCCTCTCCTGATCCTGGCCTCCTGACTGCAACACATTACACACCCAAAATGTTTTTTACTGCATACTGTTTATTAATACACATGGAGGCATAGGTTCACTTACTTAATTAAATTTAATTTAATCTCTTCCGAGGCATAAGAATGTACACCCCAGGTAGCACATGTTTGGTTCAATAATTTTTAGCATAAGTTTTGTAATGGTCTCAGATTTACATTTTAATCAAGCGGTATAC
>JAQMYL010000020.1:9391908-9409461 GCA_030014365.1 Clarias pachynema
TTTGTCAGTTTTTCCACTGGTGGCCATGGCCTCTGTAAAAGTTTCATAAAGGTAAGTTCTCAAATAAGAGGCTCTTACAAAATTATTTTGGGTTGTTTTGAATTTGTATTGTATGCATTTTGTCAAGGATTCGATTCCTGCCACAGATCTGTAAGTGTGGGGTTTGCATGTTCTTCTCATGCTCGGTGGTTTTACTCTGGGTACTCCAGTTTCCTCCCACAGTCAAAAGACATGCAGATTAAGTTAATTGGCATTAACAAATTTCCTGTGGTATGGATTGGCACTCTATCCAGGGTGTAACCTGCCTCATTCCCTAGGTCTCCTGGGATAGGCTCCAGTCCCGCCACAACCATGTGCACAAGATAAGCGATATAGGAGACATGGCAGGCATGCGGCCCAACAGGCTAGGAGCCCAAATCTGCCAACCTGGTCCCCAAACTGTCCAGATCCCAATCCAATTGAGCGCCAATGGAATGTGATAAACAAACATGTCTGATCCATGAAGGCCCCACCTGGCAACCCATAGCACCCAAAGAATCTGCTGCCAACATCCTGGTTATCCCCAGAGGTCCTGCACAGTCAGGCTCCCAGGAGGGCAACTGTGGAACCCAAAACCTAGCTGATGTCACGGCTGATTGGTGTATCTGTTCTTTTCTCAGTTTGGGGTAACATATCTAATTTATTGTTTATTTTATTTAATTGAAAGAATGTAGTAAGTAATTATTATCATTTAAAGTATTTATAATATAGATAATTGCACCTTTTTTAACAAATGTTCTTTATATTAACTCACCTAAATGGGCTATGAATTCCTGTGCTGAGTCTACGTAACTTAACAGCCTCTTTAAGAACTTGTAGGCGATCCTCTTTTCCATAGAAGAGGAATCCTGCTCCAAGTCCTTCAAACCTCTAGTAAGAAAAATCAGTAGATGATCAATACGATAGATACCCAACATGCATCATTATTGTATGGCGTGTTGATGACAAAACGCATAAACTATTCACAAAATGCTTGCATTCTTGTTGTAGACAGCAAAAATACACACATGGAAGAAGAAGAAGAAGAGCTTGCAGAGACACACATACCTGCTTGTTGCATATCCATTGACCTGCAGGAATTTAAAGAGCTCCTGAGCCTTTTCTCTGTCTCTGAACTTCTCCTTTGCGGTCAATGTGTCATAGGGTACCAGCAGTGGGTGAGTCCCACCTCCTGCAAATAGAAACACACCTCACGTGGTACACTGCGGAACCGTAGAGTATACAGGTATATCTCTGAGAAAACAATACTACCTTTGCTGCTTAGTTCTATTTTCTTTTTCTTCGCCCAAATATTGTGGTAATTTTCTGCAACAGTCTCCACCATACTCTGCAGACAGTGTCGAAAGACATTTATTCATAAGATTATACTACATGAAAACAATTATCGTGTATTGTTTCTCAGGAATGTGAAAAATATAACAGCAAACAGGGAGGAAATCTACAATGGGATTTGAGCAATATGGGAATGATTGTTGGGAATGAGCACATACAGTATGGGAAGGATTGTTCAAGTGTCTGGAAATAGGTTACATCTAAGAAATACAAAATCTTTTTCATGTAGTCTGGTATGGGTCAAACATTTTTGTTTTCATTTACATGTGTGTTATGTCTATTTTTTTTTTTAATAAGAAAAGTTCCTCAGCAAATGAAGCCGTTAAAGCAGCTCAGAATTAAGTGTAAAAATCGTTTACCAAAAAGCAGTTTTTACATTATTAAAAGGTTTTAAAACTGTACAGGGTCATGACTCGCAAGAAGCCTGGAGCCTATCCCAGGGGACTAGATAGGGTAAACCCTAGAAAGGGTGCCAATCCATCGCAGGGCACACAAGTCTAATCTGCATATCTTTGGACTGCGGGAGGAAACCAGTGCACCTGGAGGAAACCCTCCAAGCACGGGAAGAACATGCAAACTCCACACACACAAAGGACCAAGACAGGATTCAAACCCTCGACTCTGGAGGTGAGAGGACACGGTGCTAACCTCTATGCAACAGTCAAATAATACAGACTAAAACGCAAAACGTACCTGTAGCTCTCTAGACAAGGTTACATTGTCCAAATCCACAGGTACTGGATGAAATCTCTCTCCCTTTAAAAAAAATACATCTCAGCTAAATAATCTTTGTTACTTTTGGGCTTCTTTTGAGACTTCTGTCTCATTCTTAATCTTAAATCATCCTACCTGAGAAGCCTCCGAGATCTGTTTCTCTGCCTCGCGCTGCTGTAATATGGCCTCCCCTTCTTTGGTTCTCTCAATGGTCCAACCCATAGCCAACATGCTCTTCAGAGATTCCTTCACCGGGTAGCGATAGGTTTCTCTCTCCTAGACCATTTCCAACACATTACGATTAATTACATTAACATCTGTCTGAATAATGACTTTACACTGGATAATTTTAGAAAGGCATGCATACCTTCTCACTCAGTGATTTATAGGGTTTCAGGAGAGGGTGAGTTTTGGCTTGCTCATCCACTTTCTCACCTGCAGTCCAGCCTAGTGATAACTGTCAGATAACAGAACATCAGATCATATGCATCCTACACTGGGTGTTTATTTATGTAATTAAGTTAACGCCTGAAACAGTTGAGATGTTATATCATGTGAGCAGTCAGTAATTTACCTTCTCAGAAGACCACTTCTCATGGCAATGCTCAGCATATTTGCTGGCAATGTAATCCAGTTTTTCAGGCAGTGAGATGCTAAAAATAGTTACATTTACAAGATAAGAGAAATGCATTGTTATAAATAATGGAAAGTTTGTACTCTTTGTAATTGATTTAAAGTTGAATTTAATAAAAAAAAGTTTTCCGATTTTAATTTCTACAACACTACCCATATGAAGCCTAAAAATCAAATATGCACATATTCAGCCATTACATGCCTCCTGAGTGGCCTGGAATTCCAGGTGGATTTACTATTACACTTTAGTGCTTACTTGGCAGTGCTGATAGGCTTGGGATCAAAGTTTCCTTGAGCATCCACAGAGACCTGCTTCACCAGAGTTGTTGCTGGGCTCATGTCTACATAATCAGGTGGGAGGGCTCCACTTATGGCACTTAGACACGTCATAGCCATTTTAAAAAGCTCTGCGTCATATTTCTGCAGGAGAGATTATGGAAGGAAAGGTACTGTAATGAGGAATGCACAGCTGTGCTGTCTCAGTCTATGAATAGTAAGCAGGGGTAAAGGCTGAGTGAGCACATAGACTCCCTGGAGACAAACATGGTGTGAGTTCTTGTAAAGGAAATCATTTACTATATGCTTGACTTTTGATTAAAGTCCATTACAGATACAAGTGAGCATGCAGGAATGTCTCAGTGATTCTGGGTGTGCAGCTCAGGTCTAGGTTCAAGACTTGGACAAATGCAAAGTAATATAGAGGTTTATTTTTGGAATACATATAAGAAAAATGTTGCAACTGTACAGTAATTTATAAAATACGAAATTGTATGTAAAATGCTATCTGGTTGGCTGATGGACTGTTCAGTACCTTCTGAGAGAGGGCATCAAAAAGACCCCAGAAGAGTTTCTTGGTGAGATGGAGCTCCTCCTCTGATGCCATGCCATAACTTCCCAGGCCTGAGGGCAGGCAGTAGTATTTCCAGTTCTGTTCATAGTGATTGGTCAAAAGCTACAATAACAAAAAATGCAAAAATGTTACCAAAAAAATTAATGAATTAATAAATAAATAATGCTTTGTATAGCAACATAGTATTGCTTCTCATATGGAGGATTCACTATTTTAATAATAAAATTTTCTAAAATCTCTCTACTCCTAATAAGGTGGAGCCCATATAGGTGTGGCTACCTGGTGGGAAAAAAAGTATATTACATTTATGCATGTCAAAGCATACTAATGTGCTCTTGCATCCATAATAACGTGTGGCACACTTGAAGTTTGCTATTTTGAAACATCTCATTTTGCTCCAAGTATATTAAAATTGTAAATACATTTTCTGATGTTTTAGTTAAGATCAGTATTTTATTTTTAATAAAATGAAAGTGTTACTTCAGCTTATATTCCTTTCATCACATTCCCAGAGGGAATACAATTTGTCAGTATGTGGTAATATTGTCTTTAAATTGTTTAACTTGGATCAACTGTTTCAGGTCACCTTCCACAAACGTCCTACAATATGTTGCTGGAATTGTATCTTATTCCTTCTGACAGAACTGGTATAAGTGTGTCAGGTTTATAGGCCTCCTTTCTCACACACGTATTTCCACTTCTGCCTTTTCTATTTTTCTATTGAATTGAGGTCAAGGTCACTCCAATACCTCGACTTTGTTGTCCTTAAACCATTTAGAAACTACTTTGGAAGCAAGCATGGCGTGATTGCCCATTTTAAAGAACCATTTGTGAACAAGCTTTAACTTTTATATATATCTGTGTCTAAAACACCTGATTTTAAGCAATGAGTTTTCACTCCAAATATTGACTGTTTATTTTTATTGCTCTTTATTGCTCTTTATAGAAGTTTCTTTTATGCAGAAATGTTTTTTCATTTTTAAGTTATATATGGAAATACTGAATGATTTTGTACATAATTATGCAGAAATGATAAACATATATAACAAAATTGGTACAGCATATAATATGGTGCCTAAGACTTTTGCACAGTACTGTATATACTGTATATATAATTCTTTGTTTATATATTTCCTTTATACTACTGAACTATAACGAAGTATATACATTTCTCAATAAGGATACCTGAATATTTGAAATGCACTTTTTGCATTAAAAGACATCTCGACCACAGCTAAGTAACGTGAGTAATGATACTGTGTGTCATGTCACAAATACCTGTATATAAGCCATAGTGCTGATGTGATCAATTGAATGAGCCACTTTCTGTTTGAAAAGGAAACCTGATCTTTTTCCTCCACAACAAATAAACTGTTCAGATCAGATGGTCACCAGGTGGTCTAAGTAGGTCTGGTCTGAATAGGACCCACATACTGGGCACTGCAAGTAACTCCCTACAGACGTACTTTCATTGGAAGCTTCAAGGTCAATAGATTATCTTAAATGAGATCATTAGACCATATTGAGTTATACAACCAGCTCAGAAGGTCACATCTGGTCCAACTAAAGCGCGGTACCGTTTTTGCTAGGAAAGAGGCAATTTTCAATACATTTTGTTTAACCCCCTATGGAGGAGCTTTATTGTTAAAATGGGGAAATTCCACACGAAGCTCCTGTTGAATAATAGTAGATAAAGGTACTGTGCTCCTTTCAGAATCCTCCTGAATCAGGATAGTGTTGAGCTTTGTTCAAATCCCTCTTTAATTTCCTTCATAAAATAATTTTACGTGTCATAGTGAAAACCAACTGAGCTGCAACTATTTGGAGGGTGGCTGGTGTTAGACTAGTTTAGAGTCAGTCAGCACTGCATACAAACAGGCAAGCCTATTTGGAGGCATTACTAAGAATGGAGAACATGGCAGTTCAACTGACAGGTCATTATCTGCCTTGAAAAGCACTGGTGTCACAGCACAGGAGGTGTATGAACCACACTGCATCTTTAATAAAGTCAGTGCTGAGGCAGTGAGCCCTTAGTTTCTGCAGATATTGACCTTCTAGTAGGATTTAAACAAAGCATATTCAATTATCTTTATACTTAAATTTCTTAAAATACTATGGCTTCCAAACACATATTCCACAAAGATATCCAATCTTCATCAATCACAACTCAACACGGCCACTATTTGCACATGCAATTAAAATAAAAGTAGTGCCTGATAATTGGGGTTTATTATTTTACTCAGCTAAATATGAACGGTAATGATCAATAGCTTTTAAGAGGTCTTATGTAGATCTTCAACCATAGTGGCAGCTGACTGGCTCAGTGTGAGACTGGCAGCAGGCAGCAGGTTGCTGTTACACAAGGGTAGTTGAGATGCCAAGAGTATACCTATATTTTTGCACCTACTATACAAAATATCATGACAGGTCCATGCTGACAGTTGGATCAGGTGACTTGAGTGCCCTTGGTGTGCATGGGTAAATGTGGATGTGTAATGGTAGGTGTGAAATACTAACACTTTTTATTTGGCACTGAGCCTTCCAATATGCATTACACATATAGAAGCCTACTGTATACTGTAGGGTTAATAGCAAATTTGGTGCAAATTTGGTGCTGGTGCTGGGTATGGTATTGATGTGCATTTTAAATAGAAAAGAATAATGTAAACATAAACATACACCCTATAAGTTTTAAATAATAATAATTAAGTAACTAAAAAAGGCTCACCTGTATGGGCATCTTGCAGTATTCTGTTAGTTGTGGAACATCAAAGACCAGACGGCGCAAAAGCTGCTGCAGCATAGATGGCCGCAGGTGTCTAAGTAGATAAGCAATTAAAACAAATTTATACAGACTCTGAAACCATATACGGAACTAGTACTTTTCCACATGAATGTCTGGATTAGACCATACGTAGCTCTTACTTGCAGATGGCAAGTAGGCACTGCTCTATGGAGTCTCTTTGGGCCTTGGTGAGCGAGCGGCCCTTGGACAGTCTGTAGATCGTGTGAAGCGTGGAGTCCATGAGTGTGGCGTAGTGCTCCGTATGAGCAAAGAGAGATGCACATCGTGTCAGCAAAGGCAGGACAGCTGAGCCGATATACCTGTTTAAGGCTAGTGCTGTCTCTGTGGTGCTCAGCACCTCCTAGTTGCAGTAAAGCAAAACATAACTTTAATGAATGATAATTCATTTGCTCATTCCTTCTGTGCTAAATTAATTTGAGTGCTGTTATAAAAAATTCAGTAAGATCATTGCAAAAAAATCTAAGACATAAACAGTAGCTAAAGAATAAACATGCATTGAATAGTACTGAATACTGACTCATAAATATATAAAATCCCATCATGTTTCATTCTGCAAATGGAGCTCAGAACGTTTGCATTCTGGTATTACACTAATTGCTTTCGACTAAAGGGCTGTAACTCAATTATAACTCCAACTAGGAAAAGAAAAAAGAAAGCTGGTAACCACTTACTGTGTCCAGCGATGCTGAGACTCTGAAATCTGGCAGGAAGCCCACCTCCAACAGGTTTAGCAAGAAGCTTTGGTCCTCAATACCATACACACGGTCCAGGAAGAGCACCATTGGTGACTTGTGCTCGGGACAGAAACTAGCATTCATGTCTGGCTCTGTCACACTGCCATCTGGAAAGACAAAGAAAAATATTTTAGCAAGGGGGAAAAATGGAACACATCATATGCAACAGATGTAGTATCAGTAAGGTGTCTGATCAGGGAAGAATGTTTGGCAAGACTCTATCCGTCCATCGAGATTTAACCTGATTTTTTCCAAAATGAGTATTGAGAAGTTTGGTTTAATTTTATTATGAGTTTAAATCTCATGAAAATCCTCAAACTTTCAAAATATTATTTCCTAATATCAATCAGAAAGGGATTTACCATTCAGAAATAGACAACTTCTGAAAAGTATGTTTTTTGAAGCATTCCACAGTTGGTTGGGGCTGCTTCACCACAGACTACTGCAACAGTGCGGCATGGCCTGGAAGTGATGGGGATGCTGAGATGCTGCTGAGATGTTATTGAAAACCAGGTTGCTTTAATATCAGCCTTATCTGTATTATTGGGTCAGGTGTTTCTCATCTCCCTCTTGACATTACTCCATATATTCTCTATGGGATGCAGGTCAGGTGACCTGACCAATTAAGCACAGTGATATCATGGTCAGGAAACCAGTTAGTGGTATTTTTGGCACTGTGGAGAGGTGCTGAGTTCCAAAGGAAAAAGGAAATCAGCATCTCCATAAAGCTTGTCAGCAAAGAGATGCATGAAGTCCTCTAAACTCTCCAGGTAGATGGCTGAATTAACTTTGGACTTGGATAAAACTCTTTTGAGATAATAGATTTTTGATATTCATATAAATAAATATGATATTTAACACTTGGAATAAGTTACTGTATTCTAAGAGATTGCAGAGATTGGTACCCGAGCTCGGAACAATTGACAAAAATCAACTCGTCCCAGGACCAAGTGTTCGCGGAAATGGTTCCCAGGACCCCAGTGAGAAAACGGCGTTAAATACAACCCTATTGCAGAATGATCCACAATATTCCCAAGCAAGAAATGTGTCTAACCTTTGTTAATAACAGGCACTTTGAGTGGTATGCTGATGATGCCCACTAAGTCTTTAGTAGGCACTAGAGAACGCAGGATGGCACGAATACGCAGAGCTTCACCCTTGCCTGTGTTGATTAACTGTGGAACATAAACAATACGATGTTCATACACAGTATGGATTGTGCCTTACTGAAAGTCATTTTCTAAATCGATCCTCTAAAATTGGTACAGAAAACAGACTTAAAAAGGCTTAAAGCTTTTAAATGAATAGTTGTTTTGTTTCAGTAAAGTTGGGCAGAACTTACATGCATTTCAGGGGCACAGCGTCCCAGCAGATCAATAAGGCCTGAGTAGAATGACATGATAGAGTTGCCCATGTGTGCCACCTCTTCCTCCTCACCATCCTCCCCAGACCTGTCTCACACATGCACACACAAACACACACACCATACACAAAGAGTACACGTTTAATCAGTCACATTCATGGCTTTCAAATGGAGGTCAGAGGCAGGGCAAAAGGAAGTGCATTAGATCAAATCCAATCTCACTGGTTAGACTAAGAGCTAATGGCTTGGGAAAAGTTGTGTCACAGGGATTTAGAGTACCTGTCTGATATATTTGAGTTGCAATAAATGAATAATAAATGTAAACATTGGTGTCAGACGGCATTTTGGATCTTACACAGTTGCTCCTCCTTCACTGGGCAGATCGAGAGCTGGGTCCTCAGAGATTTTAATGGCTTCTAGCATGGCAGCCAACAGACCTTGCCCCCCCTCTCCCCTCAGAGCAGGGCCGAAGCACTCTGGACGCCTGATCAACAACTTAACCACCACATTAGCATTCTCCTCTACGCTCTCACCTGAAGAAAACAAAAGCAAACATTCAAGTAGCCTGATGCATATCGGTGGTCTCATTAAACAATAGCAGGAGATCTGAGATACTGAAACAAAGCGCACCGTTGACAAAGACAGCGAATCGGAGGAAAGACAGGTAACGTTCTCCTTCTATAGGGTTCCAGCCGATGTCAGGGTATCCCTTAGCTACCAGCATGGCGCAACTCTGAAGACCACAACCAGCCAAGTATGTCACCACCTGAACAAAATAAATGTGGGCGTAAGCATCATGGTAATGAGTGTCCTAAAAAATCCTAATGCAGAACTTTACTGTATATTCTATTTATGCACATTGCATTCCTTTTAATACTATTTTAGAGCTTGAATGCTATTTAATCATCATATCATCATGTATGTGTACCTTTTCCAGGTCTGGTTCCTCTAAGGCCAGGGCCAGACTATTGTTATCCATCACGGAGGATGCGGCCACATCCAGAGGAGTGGAGCCCCTCATGGCTGGGCAAGCTGTATAAAAAAAGAATAAGGCGGTTATGGTTTGTCCATTAAGCATGTTAGTATTTTCACCAGCAGGGTGCAGTCTTTTCACACCTATGTGAAAATGGCGTACAAAAACAAAGACAAAAATCTACAGTATTTTGCTACACTTGCTATCATAGTAGGTCTGGGAGGCATCCCTGAATCTTCTTTAGGCTATTTCTGTGAATAAGCATGCATTTTAAGGGGGCAGTGCACCGTGTATTTTTTTGAAAATATTACAACAACGGAAAGACGTTTGAGAAACCATGATATTTCCGCTTATATTTTGCTTATATTAGCCCAGAAATTAGCAAATTCCACTTCCGACGGTCCTTAAAATGTGACTGTCAAGGAAGGCAGTGTTAATATTGAGGTGAAATGGAAAGATTTCAATCTTTCCAAAAATTTTCTTTGTGGTATTTTCATGGGCTCTGAATGCTGCAAGATATGCATTTAAAATGTGCCTGAATGTGTGCACTATTTTACAAATAATTTCTCTGAATATGAAAAAAAAAAAAAAAAAAATAGCTAAAAGGTACACGTTGTTCCCCCCGAAACAAATATAAGCCAGCTGAAAAATAAACAGCATGTAAATGAATTTTTTTTTATGTTCGTACTTATCCCCCCCACCCCAACCCCTAACATAATAAGGTTCACCCACCCTACTTCAAGTAGTAATAAAATAGTAATAAAATTTCCCTGGCCGCTCAGTTATAAATGATCGGTTTCTTATTTTAAACAGACAACATGGCCAGACTTGGCTTTAGAGTTCATTGTAATTATTTGACTGCTTGCTAGTTCCTGACAGGAGGAAAATGAGAATTTGCTCTAGCCTGAGCAATACTGCTGAGATACAGAGATGGGTAAAGTTTCCTGCAGAGTCAGACAGCCTTAGCAGTCAGACTCATACCTCACAGTAACAACTCAACTCAAGAACCGCCAAGAACAGCACGCTTCCCTATACACTCCCATGTTAATCAGTGTCGCATTGTACACCAGACATGTGCAATGAGTGCTCCAGTCACATTTTCCACTTAAGTCTGATTTCTGTAGCATGCAGCATGAAGAATAGTATGATATCTAGTTAGAAAAAATACACCATACAGCATTCTGTCTACATTATGCAGTGTATGACCATACTCTAAATACCACATACTGTCTACAGTATTTCAGGCTAGAGTACATATAACAAAGTTTGTGTGATCATAAAATGTGGTAAAGTACATATTTCTTAATTTGTTCATAAGATGTTATGTTCTCTAAATCAATAAAAAAGGAATGATTATTCAACACCTAACATATTTTGTCCAGTGCGACATAAAAAGTGGTTTAGTGGTTAGCACTGTTTCCTTGCACCTCCAGAGTCCGGGTTCGATTCCCGTCCTGGGGTCTGTGTGCATGGAGTTTGCACATTCTCTCGATGCTTGGTGGGTTTCTCCCAAATTGCCTGTAGTGTGTGAATTTGTGAGTGCATGTTGACTGGAGGTCCTACCAACGGAATAAATACAATGGTCACCATTGGCGTCCACGATCCCTAGCTGGACTACAGAGGTTCCTAGATGGATGGAACATAAAAAGTGCCTCTGTGTGTGTACTGTATGTGTGTGCATTTACCCAATCCCACACTGCTGTTCTCCAATAGGTAGCTCAAATGTTCAAACATTGCTTTCTGATTCTCACGGCTGATGCGGCAGAAGTAGCAGAGAAAGCGGCAGCAACTGGCAACCATTTTGGGGAAAGCAATCTCCTGCAGAGATTTTAAAAAAAAACAATAAAAAAAAAAACTTTGTAACACTACATACATACAAAAGGTGGGACCTCCCTTATTTCAGCTTGCCTATATCACTCTAATCTAGTTGTGTCCAACATACTCCAACTTGTATAAATTGTCTTTACTCCATAGAGGTATTAATCTTTACAGCTTATCCAGATACTTTGCATTGTTCACATTGTCGATCTAATAATTTATCGTAAATTTACACCTTTTAAAAAGGTGCATTTGTTCTGTTTTTTTATAGTTCCAAATTCAAGGCATCAGACTCAACCAGGCTTGTAAGCAACACATTTAAGGTTTACACAGATGTTCATGAGAAATGTAAGTGCTTGGTCTCAGCTCATGTATCTGGTGTTCATGTTACCCATCTTGAGGCCCCCTTGATGAAGCTGCCAAGGCGACATGAGAAGTAGTAGGGTGATGTATCACCGCAGTATCTCTAACCCCAAAAAGCATCTACACATTCTCTGTTGCCATTAAATTACAGGCCTGGCACCTGGTGTTGCCCAAAAAGGAGCGGCATCAGAGATCACCTTCTCACCTGATTCCCCTTCAATCATCATGAGTATTAAGTGGTTAGAGTTTGCAAGTCTATTTATCTCCTGGACTTTTTTACTTTAATCACATTTTTTTAACCACAGCAGATACAGTACAAGCCTTATACATCAAGTAGCTTTAGTGGTTTTAGAACAGTGGTTTTCCCTCAAAAGTCATGCATAATTTATTAAGAATATTTCTATAATTAGTTAGCAAATGAACAATTAATATGACCAATTTAAGTATATTCTGGAGGGGTAATGGTATGTAATACCACCATCATAAGATACTGTAGCTATATGATAGTCAAAAGTACATAGTTCACATCAAGGTTAGGATTTTACAAAATTTACTAACTGAATATTACTAAATATACTAACTGAACACAGACTGAACATGGACAAACGCAATAGAAAGGAAACTGTACCTTAGATTTGTCTCCTCCTAGCACATTGACCATGACCTCCATGACTGTCTCGTGCATGCCCAGAACCCGCATCAGATTTGGATGCTGATAAAACACTTTGTTGTTCATGATATCCCTATGAGACATAAAGTGAAAAGTATTCTAACATCAGTTGTACCAAAAGATTTCCTCCACTCCTAAACCCTTTTTAAAGTTTCAAAGCTACAGTACATGGAATGTGTCTATCTCAGATGTCCCTACCCCAGGCCATCGATCATGAGCTGGCCCTCCTCTTCACCCATTCTCACACTGAGCAAAGAGCGGATCTGTCCCAGTGATGCCAGCAGGTTAATGGCGTCCTGCACAGACTTATCGCTGACAGTGTAGCTTTTTCTCATAGCACGCAGCAGTTCACCAATGCCATCGTACTGCCTCCGGAGTAGACTGAACATGCTCCGCACCAATGCTGGGTTCTGGATTTTGCATTCCTGAGCCCAGCTTACCATTGTCTGAGAAATCAGCTCCTTCAGGTTTGCTAATGGAGTAAAAGAATTCAGAGTAACTATGAGATAGTCTTTTTAAACCATCAGTTAAATAAATTGACTGTATGAGACAAGGTGCACAGACAGACCATGGTGTCTTTAACAAGGTCATACAACATTCACCATTAAAATACATTTATATGTTATTCAGATCATGTATGTATGTACAATGCCTGGCCAAGGAAAGAAGTAACTCAACTGATGTGACGACCTCATCACTGCCTCCAGAGGCTTGTACAGTGGCCACTAGTGTATGCATGCATCCCTTTTAACTTAATGCAACAATCGCTCTGGAATAACGTCAATCAGAACTCATCAGACCACATGACCTTTCTCCAAGTATATTCCTTTTGCTTCCTAGCAAATTCAGTTGATTCTGATTAGTAAGGCTACACAGGTGTTTACTCCTAATCCTATGAGTTCTCATCACACTGTGGGAGTATGGAGATGCTCTTACTTTCACTATTAAACATCGCTATGAGGTTTCCTGTTAATCTTTTACTAAGCAACTTTACCAAGTGTTTAAGTGATCTCTATTCATGATTTTTCTTCTGATCACATCCCTTCCACACAGTTGACAGTTCAGTGCTATCCTTTCAGGTTTTGATCATGTGTCGAAGAGTTCTGAAAACTCAGTCCTTTCAAATTGCCTTAGTTGTTTTCTTTGCTTGGTGCAGCCCAATAATTTGACCCTTCTGAATTGGCAACTTTTTTTTTTTTTTTGGCCAGTAATATTGGTACTAGATCCCCACTACGTGTTTACAACTGAAAATGGCTCAATGAGAATTGAGTAATAAATCCAATGATATTAATAATTGTCAAATTTTCCACCAATATGCTTCAGAGACCCAGGGATCTCTGGACCCCACTGGGTGCGCCACACATTAAAGCACCAAGGTAGTGGTACAGTAGTACTGTAGGTAGCTGCTAGAGTAGCATGTCTACCATAATAACGTTAAGAGATGGACAAAGTAATTAATTTTAGATTTTATAATATAATGTATATGTTGGGCTGTGTAGCAGCTCCTGGAATGAAAAATTATACAATGATAAATAAAACATCAGTGTGTAGGTAAAAAAGCTGATGGCTGAGTTGTACATCAGAGTCATAAATCTGCTAGTGTATCTTCTTGTCTTCCTAGGTTTCTCTAGGCATATATTTTAAAATGGATGACGAGGAAGCGAACATGACACATTTTTACCTGCATTGCTTAAGGGATCAGCTACACTTCATTATTTTTAAGAGAGAAAAGTTGCTCTCTCAGCTGAACATTTTTTATGCTTTCTTGCATCGGAGAGCAGGATTAATCTCGGAGCCCATTAGAGCACATGCAGCAGAAATGGTTCTTTATTCATCAGGTAACCTTTTGGTCATCACTTCCTGAATTGCTTAAAATTATAACATTTAAGTCAGCATTTAGTGTCAGTTAGTTAGTTCACAATTTATGTGACTATATTCATTATCTTTTGTCAAGTGATTTTATCCTTAAATCCGCTACTAAATTAAACAAATGCTTTTAATTTAATGCTACTGTATGAATGTAACTAAGAAAGTTATTTCACTCTTTGTTATCATTAATGTGTTACAATTGAAATATGAACCCACGAGCGAATATTAAACTGGTTTTGAATGTGTTCCTTCTCATGAGTGACTGACATGAATTTTTTTGCTTGCATTATACTGAAATTCGTTTCTATATAAAGCACATATTCAAATGCGGTAACGAAAACTATGAACAAAGACCAGGCGAAGAAAGACGAAAGACAACTGAATAAAGAAGCCCCGGTTTTATATAGTCATATTGACTTACTTGGAGCTGCTTGCTCTTCCTCTGATGGTTGTTCCTCAGTTTTCTGTGGGCGACCTTTGATTTTATATAACAAGGAGAGCAGACGGCCTTTTATAGATGTATCAGGTTCCTCCTCTTCTTCTTCTATGGGAATACCTGAAGGAGCACACCAACACAAACATTTCTATTTCATTTTACTAATTTTATTTATTCACACATATGATACGTATGAGAAAAGAACATACAGAACAATACAATATACTGTGTACTGTATTATGCGTGTGTGTGTAGGGGGGGGGGGGTAGAAATAAGGTTTTTTTTTTAAAAATGGCTTAAAAAGAGTGATGCCACCGTGGATTCTCAGGTCATCATGGAAGGCATAAAGTTCCTCTTGGATGTCCTCAGGACAGGGACAATCCTCTCCAGAAGCAAAGTCCAGAAGCATGTTAATCTGGATAAAAGGACAGAGTTGAGCTCAAATGCAGGTCTCTGAACAGGTTGCTGTCATATGGCAAGTGGGTGGTGGATTTAAATAAGCAAATAAAGAATATACAGGGTTGGGAAACTGCAAATATTAAATTGCTGCATCTCTTCAGTGACAGATCTGTCAGTTGCCCTGGTTACACAGTGAGTTGAGTTTAATTTCTAGCCAGTGTGTAATATGGCACAATTTGTGAGCGAGATATTAAAAAAAGATTGATCTTGGAAAAAAAGCAAACCACGGCTCGGTCATTGTCAGCGGATCAGTGTTTATTAGAAAGGATAATAAATCTGCTCTTCAGCGGAGGTGCGATTACAAACCGAAATGGAAAGGCTCCTTGGAATTGTTAATTCGTACTTTTTTCTAGACGACTGACCAAAGTGAGAGAAATGACTAAAGCAAACATCTTTGACTCGACTAGAATAGTACAGTAAATGAGATATATGTGCGTGGTTCAATGTTGAATGCACAGGTTCTACCTGCTCTTGGGGAGGTGAGCGGAATTCCTTGGTCTTCTTGGCAGTGATAGCAGCGGACATGTTGAGGGCCAGCATGAGCTCATTGTAGCGGAACTTTTGGTTGTACTGCAGTTTGGACACAAAACTATCTGAGAAAGCCACGATGGCCTCAATACGCTGCTTCAGCTCACAGTCACAGAAATAGTGCAGGAGTTCACACATCTGTATGATAAACACAAGGTGGTGAAATCACTATAATAAACCATAATGACTGAATAAATTTGAACACATACAGTACAGCTTCTCTAGATCAGGGTTCTCAAACTTCTTGCAGTCAGAGGTCTCAGCTTAGATTTGTAAATACTGTATGTATATAAACATAAAAAGACGTAATTAAGTCAAGTAGTTTTAGAATTCAAATAACTCACTGTAACTCAAATTACTGCATGGGTAATTAATAAAACAATCTAAGAATAATATTTTAGCATTGTCAAATTATAACACTACCCCTGCAGGTCCCTAGACCACACTTTGAGAACCACTCCTCTAGAAAGCGTATTGCTTGCACCGAATTACAAATTGACTTTGACCTGGTGTTTGACTGATTCAGGCAGGCTCTTCTCCAAAAGACCTTTGGGTGGCTGCTTGTGTTCTTTGCTCTCTTCCTCCCCTGCCTCCACAGCTTTCTCCTCATTACTGCTTGCCTCTTCTTTCTCGGCTGGCTCCTCTACAGCCACAAGTTGTGTCTCCTCTTCCTTGCTTTCCCCAAAAACATTGGGTTCCACAAGCAGGAGGATGATTCGCACCTCCTCACTACTCAGAGAGCCCATAATCAACAGAGTGGCAATCAGCTTGAGTATGGGCACAAACTGGTATTCCACACTGCCCCCTACAGGGTCACGGATATGAGTCCCTCCGCCCTGCACTGCCTCTGTCAGCATGCTGATGGCCTTCTCCTTCAGAATGCCCAGTGGGATCTCTGGACTGTATAAGTACTCACGCTTAGTGTTGATGAAGCACGGCGGTGAGAAGTTAAGCCGAGGGCTGAGTGACGTGCTCAGTCCCACGCCAGGCAATGAGTGGTGTTTGGAGTCATCAGAAAAGAGGCAGATGCTGCGGGTGTCGTCTGTGATGGGTATGATAAACTCATTCTTCATCATGAGTCGTGCTTCTTTTGCTGTCTCCAGGTGGATGCTGATGAGAACGTCATAAAATCCCTCACGCAGCTGTCCTGTCAAGTACTGGTTGTCGATGGTGTAAAGGAGCTGTGACTGGTCGAGGTGGCTGCAGAGAGCGTGGGCCACACGAGTGTTTCCCAAAGCACAGAGAGCGCAGTAGAGTTTCAGAGTGTGGTAGTGGAACTGTCGCAGGTCCTCGTATTCTGAGAGCTCCATGATGTCTATGCACCTTGAGGCCATTAGGGAAGAAAAGTCACACACGTAACTGGAGGAAAAGGCAGGTATAATGAAAAAATACAAAAGGCGTTCAATTTAAAATGAGACTTTTGATTTTGCAGAATAACAGAACCTGGTTAATAAAAAAAAGTTTCACCGATGGTCAGTGGGTTACTTTGTAACGCATTAGAGTACTTGGATTACTTTTTTGATCTAACGAGTAATCTGACGTGCCATTTAAGTACTCAGTTATTTAATTATATTTTCAAAAATGTAATCCATTATTCAGACAATTTATGTAATCCGTGAGCCAGACATCAGTCAGTCCATTAGTGTGTGTGAAAGTCGTCCCCCGCCTCCGATTCCTGCTGTTATACCCCTATCTTACCTATGCGGTTTGGCTCGCGGTGAGAAGTGGTGTTAGGCACCGTGAGCCGCAACGAGTGACCACCCGACGTTCTGCGAAGTCCTGCAAGGTCCGCGAGTAATCAAAACGTAAACAAAATCGCGAAACGTAATCAAAGCGCAAAACTCATGATGAAACGTACTTAAGGCCACGGCACGAAACCGCGTAGGTGAGATAGGGGTATTAGTAGTTAACAGATTATGGCCCAAACTTCGCTGAGTGATGATGGTAGAATAATTATAAAGGTCTT
>JAQMYL010000020.1:9419735-9431667 GCA_030014365.1 Clarias pachynema
GTTATGTTATATTTGTCTGACTTACAAGTGCCTCTTTGATTTAATTGTAAACAAGATGACTGAAATGATCAAAATCAATGTCAAACCGGCCAAAACACTCAATTTCAGTGGGGGTTGAATAATTTTGAACACAACTGTAAATGTACAGCATAGAGTAAAAGATAAAATAATATATATTGATGAGAAATTGAAAAATTCATTGTTAAGGTTTCACCTGGCCAGTATTGACAGGAATGGGAATGAAGGTTGCTTGAGACAGGAACTGGGTGGTTCCCAGCAAGTCCCTCACTCCCTCTGCATCTCTCTTATACTCCTTCACTGGCTCCACCCGCATCTTTTCTTTGGGGAGAAGGGCTTCATAACAAGGCGCATAGCCAGCAGGGGGTAGGAATTTAAAATCACCATGGCGACCACCCAACAAGAAACGAACCCTAGCGAAAGACGTAAAGGTGGCCACTGATTATTCATATTATCTGGTTCGCATCGCCATTATTATGAATACACATTTCCCAGCAACACCTTGGTTGTGGCGAAAGAGTGTAAAGTAAGGTATGAGGCTCAGTAGGTAATAAATCACTAAAATCCTGTCTGCAGTCTCAAGGTGAAAGGTAATGGATAGGAAAAAAGCCCAGTGGAAAAATGTCTGCAGGTTCAATGTCAACCTCCAAGTTCAATGTTGACCTAAATATAGGCAGAAATTTACCTTTGAGCAGTTCTACAGGATCCTGTGTCCCCATCAATAATTGTGACTGAATACACCTGTCTCTTGTCCCACCACAAACCATTTAAACACATGCAAGTTTGAGCAATGTCAAAACAAACCCTTCACTTGTTTTGTTCATTTTCATAATTTCACACACAGGTGTGTATAGTCCTCATATTCGTGGCAGTTATTTATGTAGAAATATAATAAAGCAGGAGAGGTGAAGAGCATGTGGTGATGCTGACTGCGTGACTCACTTGACCCCTGCTGAGAAGCTGACAACAGGGAAGAAGAAACCGTCCGTGTTGAAGTCCTCGAACATTCCCTGCACGGGCTGGCCATTAATGCGGAAGGACATGCTGGGGGCGCCGAGGTCCAGACAACAGCTCACCACGTCCTCAGAGGTCAGCAAGTGCTGGTTAATGGATGCCACGGCCCGCGGAATTCGCCCTGCAACACATTATCATGGAGTCATGCTGAGCTGCACCATTATCTGAGTATACTGTACCTTTAGCCCATATATTTTATTCCAACTATTTTACTAAAAGTGGAGCAATGCTAATGCTAATAATGAATTTCCCCACATATTTGTTAGAACCTAGACCTAGAAATAATAAGTTGAAATAAACTGTAACATCTTACATGAAGGCTACATAATGACTTTTTAACATACACATTTGCATTAAATAATAATAAGTATGTAAAATTTGACTAATGCAAAAGCCATTTAGATGGCCATTTCCTTAAAAAAAAATAATAATAAGAGTAAAAAAAACAATAATTAATTTTAAAAAATGCTGAAATCCTTAAATTGATTTAAACATATTAACAAACTACAGTATATTGAAATGCATAGTCTAGCATACTCTAAATCTTTTAATAATATTTTTTTATAATTACCTGTTAAAAGTAATAATAAATACAAGATATTTATGGTATTCCAAATGTAATTGTATGGCACATTTATATATTTATTAATTTATAATGTAATTGTGGGTGAGAAGTAAGACTGAAATACCTAAGGACAATTATTGTACACAATAATTGTATATGCTTTTGTTTTGGAAGGCTTTTTAGGTAAAATATCACTCACTCACTATGCCCCTCATCCTGTACAGGGTCATAGAAGGCCTGGAGCCTGATGACTCTGGGCACAAGTTGGGGTAAACCCTGGATGGAGTGCCAATCCATCTCATGGAACACAAGCATTTGCATTTACGTTTACTCACTGCGGAGAATTTAGATCCGCCATGTCTTTCACGCATTTCAATTAGCCTAATCTGCAGGTCTTTGGACTGTGGGAGGAAAGCGAAGTACCTGGAGGAAACACACCAAGCACAGGCAGAACATGCAAACTCTGAGGTGAGAATCAAACCCTCAACCCTGAAGGTGCGAGGCCACAGAGCTAACCACTATGTCATTCACATCGAAAATCCTCCCACAGTCCAAAGACATGCAGATGAGGCTAATTGGCATTCCCTAATTGCTCGTAGTGTGTGAATGAGGTGTGAGTGTATATGTGTGTGCCCTGTGATGGATTCACCCTGTCCAGCGTGTACCCCACTTTGTGCCTTGGGATAGGCCCCAAGGTCCCTTGTGACCCTGTATACAGGATAAAGTGGTATAGACAATGTGTGAGTGGGTGAGTGAGTGAGTGTAATGTATACTATTTACTAATGCTAATACTGTTCACTATTGATACCCAAATGCCATCTTTGTTGATACACACACACAGTGAATACAACACACCTGACCACAGATGAAGTCCATCGAAGGCGTAAGAGTAGAGATCATCGCCAACACCGTTGCCCCCCCAGCCCTCTCCACCCCCAGGGTAGGGAGCATATCCTTTCGTGCTGGCCCAGCCTACACGCAGATGAGTGGATTCACTTGTGACAAAATGGTCCACCTGATCAATCATCAGCTCAAAGTACCACTTCTTATATTGAGCTGATCCCTCACTTATACCCAGGAAGATGTTTGGCCTGATGCTGTTAACAGTAGAAAACAATGTACAAGTTTACTATATATCCTGTACTATAGTATACTATAGCCTCTACTATTGACCATACATACATACAGTATATATGTATATGTACAGTATACACCAGTACATTGTTGTTACCTTTGCACATCATTAACCAAACGTGTTTGGAGCAGCAGATCCCTTCTTGGAAGCAGGTGGTCACAGATGATGTTCTGATTGGCTCGGACTGCCACTCCATTACAGACACAAAGAGAGCAGAGGATGTCCAGAATCTGCGGTTGAGACGAAGAGCTTTTTAATACTCAGGCATTAGAGCTGCCATTAAAACATTAGAAGATCTATCAGTTCTAAATGACCCAACGTTATATATTCCACTTATACTTTCTTGGAATGTATTGACTGCAATATAAAATCTCTCTCTCTCTTTCTGTGTGTGTGTGTGTGTGTGTGTGTGTGTGTGTGTGTGTGTGTGTGTGTGTGTGTGTGTGTGCACTCAGACAGTTAAAAGAATTCAGATTCCTTTTGTACATCACAATATGTAAAGTTTTGTTCATTTAAAACAGCAGCTTGTTACTGTATCATATAGCTGCACTGTATTTCATCCACACACAAAATATATACACATCAACTATAATATTACAACGCAAAGCATTATGCCCAGTATAGTGTATATCCCCTTGCGCCACTGGGGAGGCGTGCGCCCGCATGACCTCCGCATGACCTCTGGGACTGTGCTGTGGTGCCTGGCACCAGGACATTGGCAGCAGATCCTTTGGGTGCTATGGGCGGCGGGGCGGAGCCTGCGTGGTTTGGATTTGTTTGTCGGGCACATCCCATGAATGCTTGATCGGATTGGCCTCTGGGGAGATATGAGGCCAGGTCAGCAGCCTTGGGTTCTTTACCTGCTAAGACCCATGCGCAGCAGGCTGTGCTGCATTGGCTTTTCTGAAGAAAAAAAGCTCTTGCTTTTTTCGTTGTTAAAACCTAACCACAAAATTAGGTTTATGGTTGTTAGGATTATTCTGTTTACATTGTTATGATTGTTGAAATTTGTCCTGTTACATGCCACTGAAAAATCAAAGGCCTCCTCAAAACAGTCCATTTTGAAGCACCTCTACATTTTCACTTGTGTGTGTGTGTGCGTGTGTGTGAAGTGAGGCTAAACTGACCTTGTGGTTGCGTCCATGTTTATAGAGAAGGGAAATGATGGATCTAATGTGGTCTTTCTGGATGATGTTTAGAGCCTCTGGACTCTCTGTGAGGATACAGTGCAGCGCCTCCAGGATGCCTGCACAGAAGAACCACTTGCTTATAACACAGGCTGTTCAGTATTATAAGTCTGTACACTCTTACTACGAAATAATGTCGAGGCATAAGCAAAGCGCAGAGAGTGTTGGTTAAGCATACTGCAGCTTCCTCCTAATGTGCTCTGAGCCAAGAAGCAACAAAAACCAATTATTTGTGCAGCTGCGGCTAGTGGACCATGTGACAGGACACTAAACTAAGGTACTGCATACAAAATAAGAACAGTTATAAACACATAACTCTGCCTGTGAGGTACCTGAGGAGGACTCCAGCCGCTCCAGTTTGCTGACTAGCCAGTCCAGTTTGCGCGAGAACTGTGTACAGTTGGGTCTGTTCCCTCGGATCAGGGCGGCTGGAGAACAAGAGTGAAAAAAATGCAAAAAGATGGTGAATTTTTGTCAATTCATAACAAAGCTACAATCATGCATTTGTCATGTCCTTTACACCGAGAGTCATTCATCTGCTTTAAAGCTATTTACCACTGTGCTGTATGAGGTAAACTGAATTCTTCCACTAGGAGGAAGTACTAAAGACAGAAGCACATTTATAACAGCTTCCAAGGTCCTGCAATGATTTTAGCAGTTTTGATAAAACTACATACAGTAGTAAAACGCTGACACATTGTATAGATGGCATCCTTTCCACGGATATAATTGTAAGGAAAATGGTTAAGGTGGCACGGTGGTGTAGTGGTTAGCACTGTCGCCTTGCACCTCCAGGGTCCAGGTTCGATTCTTGTCTCTGTCTGCATGGAGTTTGCATGTGTGTGTGCCCTGTGATGGATTGGCACCTGTCCAGGGTATACCCTGCTTTATGCCCTAAGACTCCTGGAATAGGCTCCAGGCCCCCGATGACCCTGAATACAGGATAAAGTGGTATACATGATGCGTGAGTGAGAAAATGTTTATTATTTACTGATGAATACATGCACAGCAGTGACTGGTTATGTTCGTTTCCTCCTGTATCACCTGGCACTGCTCTGTTCTTGCTCCTAGTCTCGTTTTTTCTGTTTCACATTTTCTGTCCTCTCTGCTGACCTTTGGTTGCTTTGTGAATGCTGATTGCCTATAATGACTGGCTAGTTGTCAATACCATGTTTGCCCCTGATGGCCTTCTCTTCCTGTGTTTACTAATCAGCCATGAGCTCTCACTAAGTCTAAAGAAAGAGCCACTGAGTGGACATCATACTGCCTCACGCTTCAATGTGTTCCATCAGGACTGTAGTACTTGACTCGTTACCAAAGGTTGACTGTTAAGTTAAACAAAATATTAAAGCTCTATTAGATGCCCAAAAGATAAGTTAATATAAATACTTTTAGAACAAAGAAATGTTTGCTATTACTGTTAAAAAAAATAAATAAAATTGTGGTAGTGGATCCAAATGTCTTGTGTCACTCTAAAATGAACACGTCCAAACAGTAAGGCAATACATGAATCTGTCCAAGACACAAAAACGGGCTGATGTCAGCAGACTGATGCATCATGCCCATAGTCCTGCCCTTCAGCCTCTCCTGATGGTCACCTGCACATTTTGCTGTGAGAGAGGCTTGTTTGTAGTTGCCATAGTGACCTGATGAAGGTGTCAGGCAATTAAAGTGAACCATGGCAGTTTTTCACAATAGTAACCTCACAACAAAACCTCAAATTGTCACAAAAAAGCTGATTTTCTAGCTGATTTCTTAATATAAGTAAAAGCTGTAGTCGCATAAATATAAAAAGACAACTGTAATTCACGCATGCAAAACATCTTAGCATTTTACAAGTTCACACTCACTCATTTAATTTCTATTCCGCTTTATTCTGTATTCATGGTCGCAGGGCGTAGAGCCTATCCCAGGAGACTTAGGGCACGAGGCAAGGTACACCCTGGAAGGGGTGACAATCCATCACAGGGCACACACACATACTCACACCTTCATTTAGGCCCAGGGAGAATATTTAAACTCCATGCACACAGGCCCAGAGGAGGGAATCAAACCCTGGAGGGTGGCACCCCTTTACAAGTTATCTTGTAAATTAGTCAACGTAAAGATTTTTTTGCTTTTTATGCTTGTAAAAGTCATATTTAGTTATCTCAGTAAAATATAATGCTAAATCAAATATATAGTATAGAGAGATAAACATCTGCAAAGTAAACGCAAAGCACAGAGAATGGAAACCTGAACCCTTCAGGTTTCCATTTCCAGAGAGATAGGAAATTTATTTAAGCTATAAAACAGGGCCATAATGTTGTTGTTATTGTTTTTTTACTAATCAGTGGAAGCTTGTCCACTGGAACAGAGTGCAGGTCAGGCAGACAGGGACATCGTTTACAGTACATCAGCCGTTCAATAAATTGCATTGAACTGCTTATGTCTTTGAAGTTACGAGTAATGTTTTTTTAATGTTTCTATTTGACAGATATAAACTGCTTTTCCATTTATTTGCCTGCCTTTCTGGATGTTGTGCAACTGTACTCCACAGCACGCTCACTGCAGCACTTAGCGTCACAGTCATTGTGTCTAGTGATGAAAAATGAGAACTGCAACAATCACTCATACAGGCCAATGGATTAGCTGTGGTGCGGATAATTTGTAGACCATGTGAAGGCTGGAAAAACAGAAAAATATCTTCTTTTCCCAATGTATGAATTTTTGGCTAGAATCAGGCTTTTTGTGTAAGTTCTTGAGATTTAGTTGAGATGAAAAATTTGTTGAAACCTCATACACAGTTAAACAAAGGTACATTTCATATACTGTATACTGGATTAATGTAGGTTGTCAACTCTCAACTGGGTTATAAGTCATAAGTCAAGTGTAGGAACATTTGGTGGCTTAGTACCCTTGCACCTCCGTGGTCAGGGTTCGGTTCCCACCTCAGGTCTGTCTGCGTGTTCCCAAATTGTTCCCTTATGACCCTACAGTATATACGGGATAAAGGGGTATAGGTGATGAATGAGTGATATCCTTCACAGAAACATCAAACATCACCTTTACATTTTACGCCTTAAAGTACACGTAAATGTCATCAGCTTTCTGCCATCAATCCTATCACGAAGGGAATGTGTGCTCATGTGTACATATCATGTCATGGCACGCCTACCAAGCAACTCATAGAGGAGGTTTAAGATGTCCTTCCAGGCCTCTCCTGCCTCTTCCCCTGCAAATTCCTCAAACTCAGCAGCACTGTTGTACACATTGAGTCGGTCGATACAGATAGAGACCAGTGTAAGCATTCCCTAAAAATAGAAAGAAAAAGAACGACATCATCCATCACTACAGTACATTCTCAATCTTAGTGTGCTTTATTAATCTTAACGTAACTTTATTTTTTTGTGGAGTGCATCGTGTTCCTCTAGGGACCCCAGTTCGATCCTGAACCCAAGTTTGTGTGTGCATGTGTGTGTGTGTGTGTGTGTGTGTGTGTGTTTGTGTGTGTGTGTGTGCTCATTGCAATTGACTGCCATCTCAGTTAGGGTGTTCTCCCAACTTATACCCAATGTTTCTAGTTTCCAGTAAAAGCTTGCAGTGCCCCAAGCTGAAATTAATAAATGAATACAAAAGCGGGGATACATGTTTTTTTTATGTATGTTTTTTGTGAATATTTAATATAATCCTTTAGCATTTATCACTTTTCATTACATGTTAATTAATAACAACACTGTAACAGAATACAAACACATTATTCAGATTGAACAGATTATGCAAATACAGATATGAATAAAAGACACACATCAGGGGCCCCATGAGACTCAAAAAAGCAGTGGTTCAAAATAGCCAATTAGTAAAATGGGCAAAACTGTCCTGTACATTATGAGGCTGAAAAACAAATTTTTTAAGAGATCCGAAAGAGAAATTCGGATCTACAAACAGATGTCAGACACAGTCAGATACAGATGCCATATACACACAGTGGCATTTCATTGCACCACGTAGTAGTACAGAGAAATATGTGAAAATGCAACAGCTGTTGATAGGTTGAAGAACACTGCCATTTCTTTTAAACCATATGATGTGCTTTTTAAGAATGATCTTACCTCCTCCTTGAAAAGGTCCTGGCGTTTGATGAGCGAGCGAAGTTGCCTCTGTTTCTCCTCATGTTCTAGCTCCGAGTCAGGCTGTTGGAAGTAAGTGATGAGGTCCTCCAGGGTCTGTAGTACCTCTCCCACTGGCAGACTCACCCCTGATGCTTTCTCGCCCTTCAGTTCATCCAGCCCTCTGGCGACACATGAAGAGTGTGAACGTAAATTTTCTGGTTTGATATCAAGAAATCAATATATCAATATATCATTACAAAATATTAATTTTATTATACATCCCAGGACTTCAAGTGCATTATGGAAAAGCAATTTAAGGAGTATTTAATATGAGGAAGTAAAAAACTCTTCAGGATTTTCTTGAAGACAAGCATATATGTATATATGAATGTAAGCACATATGTGAGTTTTCTTATAATGACCAGCTCTTGCAATCATTCAAGACGTTGTTACCTATGACTATGACACCTACAGTATATAAGCTTATTGGACATCCTATTCAAATCCATGGGCTTTTTATTTTAAGCCGCTGATACACCTTTGCAGTTATAAGAGCCTCTGCTCTTGCATGAAGGCTTTCCACTAGATTTTGGAGTGTGTCTGGGGGAATTTGGGCCCATTCAGTTGAAAGAACATTTGTTGGCACTGAAGCGAGGCCTGGCTCAGGGTTTTAAACCTGTAAAAAAAACTGTTGGCACAATGCATTCTAGTAGGTATCCTTTTCCTGGAAACCTCCATCCATTTGACTGCCAGGTAGTGAAATGTGATTTATCACTCCAGGGAACACATTTTCAATGCTTTAGAGTCCAATGGTGGCATTCTCCAACCAAATCTTGGCATTGTGCGTAATGATCTTAGGCTTGCGTGAAGCTGCTTGTCATGAAAACTCACTTCCAAGCCCAGCAACTCTGCAACTCTGTAATTTTTGATGCAACATAAGACATGCAATTTTTGGTCTATCACATTGTGGCTGAGCTATAGTCGCATCTAGATGCTTCCATTTCACTATAATTGTATTTGAAGTTACAGGGACAGATCCAACAGTGCAGAAATGTAATTAATGGTCTTGTTTAGAAGGTGGCATTCTACGAGAGTGCCGCATCAAAAGTCACCAAGCTATTCAGTATAACCCTTCTACTGCCATATTTTGTCAATGGAAATGACATAGCTAATGGCCTCCGAGTGGCGCAGTGGTAAAGTGCTCACGGGGCTGGCGTCACGTGGTTCAGAGGAAACATGTAATAGTCTTCGGCCCTCCTGACTGAGTAGTAGTAGTAGCCTTAACGTGCAAGCACCCTACTGACGGGGAGGAATTGGATACGACTAAATTAGGGAGAAAATCAGGGTAAAATCCAAAAAAAAGGAAATGACATGGCTATTACATGGTATGTATGCAATGGGTGTGGATGAAAAGCAAGCCTGAACTCAATAATTAGGAGAGGGGTCCACATACTTTTGGCCATATATAAGGTGCTATCAAGAAGTTTTGAGACTAGTTTTGTAACAAACCAAAAGATGGCAGCGTCACAGTCACAGGGAGCACAGAACTTCATAAGTCAGTGTGCCAAAAGACATCGACCAGTGTACATCAGGAGCTATGCAACTGGTGCTATTCTGACCAATGTACCACATTTCCTATTTCATCATGGACAGCAAGCTAGAACAACGAGTAAACTGGAAATTCTGCATGGATTCCTGCCACAAAGACTTTTTTTTCCCTGAAGAGTCATAATTCTGCAAGTTTACGGCGATACTACAATGAGTCATTTGAGGTTTTTTAATGGCAAGCGTGGAGGAACATCACTGGAGGATGACGAGAGATCAGGAAGATCTTCCAAAAGCTCAACCTCCAAAAATATGGAAATCGTTCAGCAACTTGTGCATGATGATCATCAGAGAAAAATCCACAACATTGCAACCATTTTCGGTGGGTCATTCTGAACAGGCAGACAATCCTCATGTGTTATTTAAACATACGCTATGTTACTGCCAAGTTCATCCCCAGGCTGCTGACCCAGGAGCAAAAAGAACATCGCATCGAAGTCTGCCAACTCTGCCGTGAATGACCCGTCCTTCATGTCGAGGATCATTACCGGGGCTTGCAAATATATTTATGCTATTGAAACACTTTCTGCAGAACACGTCATTTTGGCTCAAAAAAAGATAACTACTGTAACTGCTTCTGGCTCTAAATACCACTCCCAAATTCTTGGTGAAGAATCCTTTGATATAACATACACCTACAGCAAGGTAATAAAAAAGTACCTGATGAACTGGGTAAAGAGCTGTGTGGTGTTGCGGATGATGCGAGCTGCTCTGGACTCCTCATGTTGGCAGAGCTGCAGAATTAGTCCATCATCCATATGGCCCTCTGGATAGAGGAAGGCCTGCATACAACATACACACTTGCTCACAAATGTATTTACAGTATCCAGAGAAAGAGTCTTCAAGTAGAGTCCTCCTTTATAAGATTATTACAGAAAAGTGCATTTACGTATATTGAAAACAGCGAAGAAATAAAAGCTATGTGGCATTTACATCAGCCAATGCTATAGCAATCTGTAATAATTCCAAATTTTGAGAAAGTGTTACCTGCTTCAGAACAGGGGCTTGACATTGTGTTGGGATTGACATCATAACACGTTATGAATATAAATAACCAGACAAACTGGTAATTTCCTAAATCTGATTGATTTTCACATCTGATTGTTTTCCAGTCATGATATACATATTATGTTCCACTTACTGCAAGAATAAAGGAAAGTCTTTAGAACATCGGGAATCTTTAAATAAGAATGTAATTTCATTCATTAACAAGGTAACAATGTACCAATTTCTGAGGTATAAAATACTTTGGGATGTGATCTTACTGGACCAGAAAACTTCCACTTGGGAGCCCTCCAGAAGTGAAGTTCAGCACCCCTGCTCTAGGAGGTTTTGATGTCTATTAATTAGGTAATTGTTCAATATGTTCTCAGAAGTGGTGGTGTTGTTTCTGGATTTTGTCCCAGAACCAAGCTGCATGCCACAGCGCTGAGGAAGCAACCTCTAAGTCAGACCACTCTCACAAAATACTGTCACTATGCGTACAGCATTATCACATTAAATCATGGTATGGAACCAGAGGCTACTGCAGTTACGCATACACATGCTAACAGTCGCCTGTCTCACAAGCCATCAGATCAGAGCTTAGGTCATAGCTTGGGCATACACAGATGCAGAGGTGTGGTCTAAGAGCGTCAACTTTCCTTTCCGGACTTCATGAGCTTATAGGGTGAGGTGCATGGTGCCCAATTTAAACATTTAAACCAGGTTTGTCTCCTCACCCTTCTCTTGAGCGGCCCGAGGCGAGAGGATTTTGCATCCGGCGCCTGATAGGACAGCCACAACCCCGTCGCCACATGCATGATGAAACAGACTGAATCGCCGTACTTGATCTCTGCCACCCCCATGCCGTCAATGTCCCGCTTTGACCCAATATCAACTTTCTCCTGCAAAAGATGGACAAAAGAAATAAACTATTAGAAAGGCTGTGAAATTGTAGTGCCCTCAATCTCCCCATCTGGAGTATTTGCCATTATTGACTTCAAAAATATTTGAAGCACTAAATTAAATTGACAGCAATTTCTAAGTGCAAAAGCAAATGCTGTTAAGACTGAATAAATCACAGGCAGAGAAAGGCAGGCCAATGACCTTTCTGCATAACAACTTCTTCCAGCTAAGTCGTGACTAATTAATGTCTAGAATAATGATGAATTCGCTGTTTAGGATTAAATAACTGGAACGCCACTATAGAAATTACACCTCTGGAACAGATACAGACAGGTTCTCTCTCGCTGTGCATGAAATGTGTGTGTGTGTGTGTGTGTGTGTGTGTGTGTGTGTGTGTGTGTGTGTGTGTGTGTGTGTGAGAGAGAGAGAG
>JAQMYL010000020.1:9442680-9463670 GCA_030014365.1 Clarias pachynema
TTTCTCGGATTAAACTTTTGATCTGTTATCTATGTTCTATTACAAATAAAATATTGACATTTGCCATCTCCACATCACTGCATTCAGGTTTTATTCACAATTTGTTTAGTGTCCCAACTTTTTTGGAATCCGGTTTGTATTTACCATAATTCCTTGTCCTAAAATGAAACCCTGGCTATGTCACAGTTCACAGTACTCTGGCAGTATTACATCAACTGTGTTACATAAAGTTGTATGACTTTCTACAAACATGGCTAGAACAGTGACTGAGGTGACATATGGCTACTTACACCTTCCCCATTTTGATCTGTGTTAGCCAGCATCTCCTGCAGGGCTCGCACAGACAGAGACTGCTCCAGCACAAAGTTACAAATGCACAGGTCAGGAGGAACATACTGCAGAGAGGGCAAGAAGCAGAGACTGAGTGCTACAAGGTCATAGTATTTAACTCATATATTACAGCTGCATATGAAATTCAAATTAGATTCAACGGCACAAAAGTCTCTATTACACATCTCTATTTTAGAATAACAGTCAAGATGATTAGAAATCCCTTAAGGATTCATCTCCTCATTTCAGCTAGTATAATGCTGATGTACAGTACAACTTTGTTCTGTTCCCGGAGTGATTATACATATTAATGTGTATTATACGTTATTAATGTGTATATACGTATTAACAGTGTTCAGGAGCTATACTTCTTCCTACTAACTGCACACATTTCCTATGTTATTCTAAATAAATTATAATAGAGAATGAATAATGTTCTACATTTTAAAGTTAACAAAGTAAACTTTATTAGATTAAAAGACATATTTATTAAGCAAAGCACTAATTTCAGTCAATTTGACCAATCATTTACAATGGGGCTGGTGGACCTGTGTGTGAGTCTGTGTGTGTGTATATATATATATATATATATATATATATATATATATATATATATATACTGAGAGAGAGAGAGAGAAGTATGTTATAGTAGTGCAGGACATGTGTTCAAGATGGAGGTGGGTCTGCCTCAAGGATCGGCTCTGAGCCCCTTCTTGTTTGCTCTGGTGATGGACATAGCCATTTAAATGATCTAGCCCTGTGGGCATGTGTACTGTATATACGGCCCAGTGTTATAAATACAATTATATAACTACGTATTTTCTGAAAGTCACTTACTGTACAGTAAAAAATTACCTCTTCTTATATAATGCTAAACATAGTATCTTTCTATAAAGCTATGAAAATTAACTCATCTTTCTTGTTCATTTCTAGATGCAAAAAAGTGCAGGGGGTTCAAATGTGTTGGTGTTGCCATGGTTCTCACTACACACATTTTTTCCCATTACCCTGATGAGAACACTGGTATTTTTGAACATAATAATAAATTCCTACTGCATTAAAAGAAAAATGCGACTGCTCAATAATATGTTTTTATATAATTTCATATGTTTACATTTAAATATGTAAGTAAATGTGTTACTGTATCTGCATTCTAAATAAGAAATGTATTCATTATTAATTCCCTTGCATGTGGTGATAATATGCTTGGTTTGTCGTTATTCAGATTGTTATAATAAACTGTCTAATTCTCGCCAATCATACCTTAGCTTCTGAGGTGGGCTCAAGGTAACACAGTCGATTTCCAAGTCCCTCTGCAGACAGGCAGAATTTACGATTCTCCTTCTGAATGGTAGCAACACACTGGAGCACCACTTCATCATCCTGCCAAGCAGGAACACAGATGGAGGAACTGGTTAGTTTAAACAATCTGAAAGTCAAAACTTTGAAAATGTAATTAGTCAGCAGTGTCAGACTCCAGTGGCAAAGTATCATAGACTGCACAGTTTAGCATTCTACCTCATTCAAAAATAAGACAAATCCCTGTAGCAGAGCTGTGAAGAGAACCTTAGATGGGAAGGTGTTCAAAAATAAATCAAGACATGTTGATTAAGCTTTTAAAACACCAGTGACAGCATGAAATACAGCAACCAATATACAAACAGAATATGATAAAGTGCCATTTATCAAATCATATACTACATATTTTAGATCTTTAAGAAATAAATGGCACATAATCAAATTGATTTCAGATTTAAACTGAACGCAACAGGTTTGAGTAAAAATACTAGTATTTCTGACGACATACACAAACTGCATACAAACTCACAAACCATAAAAAAAATTACAAAACCTCTATTCAGCCAGCACTGATCCTGGGTACACAATTTTCCAACACTGTACAACACTTTCAACACAACACAACATCATGCATACAATTAACAGTCTGTAAATGTCCACAATACAAATCTCTACTTTACTAATATATATATACTTTATAGGGGCAATGCAGACATCAGGAGCAAAGAGGTTCCCTGACTGGGTGCTGTTTATGTAGTACTGATATTACATTTACAAATATGTCGTCACTCACTCACTCATCATCTATAGCGCTATATCCTTTATATAGGGTCACAGGGCATCTGGAGCCCATCCCAGGAGACTTAGGGCATGAGGATGGGAAACCCTGTAGGGGCACACACATACATACAACCTCACACACTCATTCACACCCTAGGGGGAATTTGGGGTCACTTATTAGGCTAATCTGCATGTGTTTGAACTGTGGGAGGAGACTGGAGTATCCAGAATGAACAGTCCAAAGGCAAGGAGAACATGCAAACTCCATGCACACAGAGCCAAGATGGAAATCGAAGCCGGACCCTGGAGGTGCAAGGTGACAGTGCTAACTATTAAGCCACCGTGCTACTATAAAAAATACATATTTTACACATATAACAATACATATCCTTTACATTTTATGTTCATGTTTCTGGTAAATTATTTAAAACCTTAACAATACATGCACCACAACAGTTCATTATAACTACACTTTTATCATCAGTAAATATTTAAATATGTTTTTTTAATCATTTATTTAACCCTGTTGCAGTGTAATTATCTTCAGTGCAAGTATTTTAAATATTCTACAAGTCAGTTTTAGCAAAAAGCTGAATCTCAATTTCCTAAAGATAATTATATATTTTTTCAGTGATAGTGTGTTAAATGATACAACCATGTTACCTAAAAAATTAATAATGTAAAATATTATCCAAAATTATAATTGCAACAGTAAAAACCACTGTCAGCAAAGGGACGGTGAGATATTGTTTGCCAAGATAAGTGTCTAGTGAGAATTTCCGCAAGACTTTCACTGAGGAAGAGAAATCATGTGTTGGATCTTAGCAGACAGTGACTCCATCACTACAGCCTATAGCAAGATTTCACTCAAGCGAGTGTTATTGATTCAGGTCTCAGTGGCTTTTCCTGCTTGGCTGTGCTCTTTAATGCTTCCACATTGACTACATTAATCTAAGCTGATAGTGTATGGCTCTGTACTATCAGGGTAATAGCCATACATTAAACACAGCCTTGCCATAGAAAGGATATCATTCAAAATTCAACCACCAAAATGAGGTACATCTCAGCCATCAGCATGATATATGGACAAGCTAGAATCTCCAAGAGGTGACATGAATATTTAAAGCCACAAAACTCATTCTCTGACTTTTTTCCCATGAGGAAATATTTTCAGGCAATAATCATTAGAATTCCCCTGTCCACTTTCATAGCTCATTAATGCATAGCTCAAGAGCTTCAAATAATATTCTCATCAAATATCAGAATGTGGAAAATGAGATCTTAGTGACTTTTACTCTGGCATGGTTACTAGTGCCAGGCGCATTGTTTTGTGTATATCAGAATCTACTGATCTTCATGCATGTTGCTGTACGGTATTATAAAAATGTGCAAAAACAAAAATCAAACAGGAAACAGCTTTGCAGAGACATAAACAAGACATGGAGAAATGCTGTGGTTACTAAAAACACACCTTCCTGCCATGATGAGCAGAAAAGCCACCCAGAATTCATAGCATCCCCTAATCTTGGAGCAAATAGTCAACATTATCAGAAGACAGTATTCTACTTATATCCATCAAAATAGGACTATAAAGTTTCAGTGAGTGCAGGCTCACCAACATTGGACAATAAAAAGACTGGAAAAAGAACAATGTTTTTAATGAAGCTCTAAAAGTATTTCTTCATTTACATATAACTCTGCACTGGTAGTTTCATGCTCTCAGTTAGAACATCTGAATGTAATTATGGTTTTCGTCCCAGATGCTAAAATGCCTCAACCAGCTGATGTATAATTGGTTTGAGCAAAAAATGCATTTTTTTTGTTTGTTTTCATGCCTTTAATAGAGAAAAACATGTTCGTATTCTCCTAAACACACTTAAAGACCAAAGTGTGAATTGAATTTCCCACACTAATCACATTTGCGCTTTTGACTGCAGCCATTTTCTGGCTAATTTTATGCCTGGTTAATCCAATGATTATTACTACACCGTATTAGTTCACAGTTTGAAAGCTCTAATAAATAACTCTTCTGATCTTTGGCTGGCTGATCAGAAACCTTTTGAACTCAAGAGACATATTGTATGCTTTGAATAATGTAATTCAACTATGGGGAAAAAATCAATTAGCCTGTTCCTGCTGTAAAACACAAAGTATTAATGATGCTTTCAATGATTTTCAGGTCTTTGCTGGTTATGCATAACAAACACATGCAAAAATCATTTATGCATGAATTGTTTTCCATACTGTATTTAGCAGATTATGAAATAAATTCCACAAAATAAATGGATATGGAAATTAGTGGTTCACAGAATTTAAATAAAGTGATCTTTAACCCTTTGTTGCATCGGTGCTACTATAAGAACCAAAAATAAATATTATGCCAAAATACACTTATAAAGCATTTCCAAACGTTTTAATATCTTTATCTCTGCATTGCTTTTAGCCTTGTGGGAATTCCCAAAAAAATCACTTACTGTCTCCAGTTTCAACATTTGAGAGGCTTGGGATGAAGTGTACAGTACACTCAAATCGGGACTTTTGATTGTGCAGAATGGCCAGAGCCTTAATGCCTGCTTCATGCAAAAATTCTAAATTTCCCCTTTAAGATATGTTTGTACAGCACAAAGCACAGATGCTTGATCAGATTGAGATCTACAGAATTTGGAAATCAAGTCAACACCATCAACTGAAATTTGAAGGTATCATTTTTGCAGCATGGCACGTTGCATTATACTGCTGAAAGAAGCAACTGCCAATAGGGAATACCATTGCAATAAAGTACTTGGCCTGCAGTGATGTTTAGATAGGTGGTACATTGCCAAGTAACATCCAAATGAATGACAGGAAACAAGATTTCTTAGCAGTTCATTGCCCACAACATTATACTGCTGCTGTCTGGTTGTCCATCCTTGGACCCTTTTTGTTCGATGCCAGCCATTAACACCACACAATTTTACTTGCTACTTAATACATTAAGTCCCCTACATACAAACATTCGAGTTATGGACTTTCGCAGATACGAACATGCATTTGCACATGTTAAATGGTGGAAGGTAGATTACATGTCCGATGTACAGTACATTGTCACTTGCATGCAGCATGCATCCCATGATGTCCGGAAGCCAGCATGAAAGCAGCGGTAATGAAGCTGGTACTGCTAAAAAGTGCCACGCAATAACGATGGAGACAAAAGTGAAAATAATTGAGAGAATGGAGTGAAGTAAAAAGATGGGAGACATTGCTTGTTCTTTTAACATGAATCGTTCAACCATCAGAACGATTCTAAAGAACAAAGACAAGATCATGGAACAAGTTAATTTATACTGTGTATAGCCAATTGTGTTAGTATCCTAGCATTTACACCAGGGGTGCTCCATGCTCCAGCAAAATGTCTTTCTTCTGTTTTTAACACGCCCAGAGTGAATGAGTGCAGTTATCCTTTGTCATTGATTAGATGTGCTGTTACACCAAGGTACTTACGGTTACTTACTGATATCATGCTGTCTTTAGTAAGTGCAATAAAAGTAGCTTATACAAACTGCTTCATTTTCACTACCTTTTTCAGTGTCATAGGGTTCATGTGTTTTTGTAAGAATAGTTCCCCTCAAAGGTAGCTTAAGCACACAACTTTCGTTTTAACTAAACTTCCTTCTGGAAGCTTTTTGTAATTAAACTTGCCATTCAGGACACCTGGTGATCTTTCCTTAATCACCATAGTATCCACATTAAATCTCCTATTATCACAAACAGCCGGGTAACTGCACTACGATTATAGGAATCCATTGCGGTCAAACTTGGTCATATGTTTAATTTTTGTTAAAAAAAAATAGTAACGCATTAAAATTCCTAAATTAACAGATGCATTGTCGACAGCCCTAGTTATGTAATGTAGTAATGTAGGGTTTATATAATAAACACAGAACAATCCATGTCCTAGCCAGAGCAAGATTGTACTGTAATTATAAAACCAATGCTACTGTGGTCCACATCTAGAAGAGACCTCCAGGCCCCTATCTTCTTGCTTAAATGGATCTTGTGCCAAGGAATCTGGTGAATCTGCGGCAAAGTGATCCAGGGGCAGCGGCAGAACCATCTGCTAGAGAGCTAAGAGTCAGCATCACAGGCTATCTATAGGGCCATGGGGAGGGGTGTGTGAAAGGTGCCCAGGGAGAGAGGAGGTCCGTTCTAAGGGTGACCCCTGTCTGCTGTCTTTAATTCCCGTAGATTTACATGTACATTTTGGCATTTGGCAGACGCTCTTATCCAGAGGAACTTACAAAAAGTGCTTTGAAGTTTCCGTCATTAGATAGATACTTACACTGGGTTACTAGGTTACTAACTAAGTGCCATCAGTGAAACACAGTTGAGAAGAGGATTTTTTTTTTATTATTGGGGGACGATTTAGATCCACAGCCAGTGAGACTCTATGTCCAAGTTATTACTCCAAGTTATCATGATGGTAGTCGACCCTAATTCTTGTCACATTCCCAATATCATGCGATCATGTGAGTGAGAGACCCTGGGCTTCTCAAAATCCCCCCTTTCTTCCTCCCAGCTCAGAGTATGTCTTTAAGGACATGAGCAGGTGCACGCATGTCTTGAGAGGCCGTAACCCGAGAGCTCCTGATGTTTTTCAGTACCAAGCAAGCTCGCAAGTCACCACCCAGACCCTGTCACTGACTTGAACTTGAGAAAAGGTGAATATACTAAATCTGCCTCAAGCTTGCTATTTTAATACACATGGTATGCACATGCTCACAACAGCAGAAGCTTAAACAGAAAAACTGAATTGGACAAATGGCAGTGAATATTTGTTCTGGACATAACTTTCAAATACCCCCTCCTTACACACTAACACACACGCATACATGCTAAGATATAAAAGCTACAACCCAGAATGACTGTGCTCATAAATGTCAGGCAAGGTGATATGAGGTGGTATCACATTAGAGGTTTTTAGCGTGTTTTGCCAGATTACTGTATGACATATAACATACAGTATAACTGTAACTGTGAATGTAAATGGGTGCTATCTAATTTGGGAAAATGCTACGATTAGATTGAGCTGAGGCTTTGTGGTTAATTTACTTTTAACAAATATCATATGTACATTGAGTTTTAGCCTTAAACTCGGCTTTTTCTGTTTATCTGGATTGATTGTGTCTTATTAGGGTTGGCATGCAATTTAACTGACAAAAGATAATAGCAGGAAAACAACGAATTCCTCAGACTTTCTCCTCTGTAAACAACTCATATTTTTTCGCCATCCAGTGAACAACTCCGGTCAGGCTGCTCCCACTCCTGTGTCTGACAGATTAATGAGATAGCTCACTACATGCAGCTTAAATCTCTGCCACCTCTGTTTACTGCAGCCTTCCCACATGTTGTGAATAAAAACTCTCTCCCCATGGGGGGGGGGGAGCTGAAGAACAGTAGACTAACAAATTAATGCCATATACATATTAGGGGATCATTTCCGAACCATTCATCCATCAGCTGTGTTGATTAAAAGATTATTCTTAAGATGTAATTCCAAGGTTATTTTAAGGTTATTAAGGTTAATTATGATTTTTTTTTTCTCTAATGGATATTTAATTAAAGTTATCTTTTAAATAATATAACTTTTAAATATACTGAGTCTTACAATTACATCAGGAACATTACCCACCAACCCATATCAACAACTTAACTTCATTTACTAATAAGATTCTTGAAGATCTTAAACTGAGACCATCCCTTCAGAGGCGTCGACATAAAGAGGGAAATAATGCAATGCATGAAAAATGCCATTACACTAATATGGCCATTCATGCCAATGGGGAGATTTTCATCTCGCCTCTGTGAATGACACAGCAAAAGGCATATTCCAAAATTTTAATATAGATGCAGCCATCTTAAAACAGTGCAGAGAAAATAAGACCGAAGAGGGTAACCAGCCCAGGATTACAAATTGGATTTTCTCAGGCTTACTTTCTATGCATATTGCTGTAAAACAGCCTCGTGAAACAAGAGAAATGGCCCGTAAGCACGGCTGAGCAACTTCCATCAACAGTGAAAAATGACACTGCCAGACACAGGCACAGGGTAAAATTGGAAAAAGGAGGGGTTTTATATTATTATTATTGTTGTTGTTATTTTTACTATTATTAAGAGCACTTAACAAAAAATAAAGCAATATGAATCTGCATGCACGATAAATTGTTTAATAAAGAAATACAACTGCACACTATATGGAAAGTAATGTAAAGGTGGGCTTTTTTTAATTAATTTTTTTTATTAATCGACATAGATCATTGAAATTGCGTATGTTTGTAGAGTAAATCCAACTCTCTAATCCCCTTTCAAACAGTCGATGGTCTTCCGTTGGATGTTTTATCTTCATCGCTCATTCCACTGTGCACATCAATGGTGTCATTGCATGTTAATGGATACTTTCTTGAGTAACACCTTTGTATTTGCTGTACCAACATATGCAATTTGCATTACTTTCTGTACAGCCCTCTGTACTGTATATCTAAAGGTATCAAGCAAATAGGATTGTAGCCTCCTGTGGTAAGCAATGTGCAATGCGCAAATATCAAAGGTAAAATAAACTATGTGTCCTAAAATGTTTAGCTTTAGCTGTAACCTAGAACAGCTTGATTCAGTTAATCAAGATATTAAGAGGTATGAGATGATATGCACAGTGGGTAGTGATTCAGGGTTCAATCCATAGGTTTCTCATGTTCTCCTCATTTTTTAATGGGTTCCTTGAGGTTCTCCTAAGCTTTTTCTGCACCACCCAAAAAGCATGTAAGAAGGTGGACTGGCTATGCAAAATCGCTCCTAGATGTATGTGAATGTGTGTGTACATGAATTCCTACCTCACACCCAGTGTTGCAAGGATAAGCTCTGGATGAAAGAAAGATATTTAGCAGCATGTTAATATTAGAGCCAGGGTATGGATATAGACCTTCAACATGACCATAAGGTTTTCATTTATTTATTTATCTTCAGTAACGACTTCATCCTGGTCACCATAATAGTGGATCGAGAGTCTGTCCAGGAAACAATGGGTGTGAGACATGAATTCCACACCATGGAAAGGATGCCAGTCAATTACAAGGCCCCTTGTACATGCATATTAATATGCTCAACAAGGAGCAACTTATTGAAGCCAGTACACCTACCAGCATGATTTTGAAAGTATGAGAAAATGGAAGAACCCCAAACCTCCAGCACCCAGGGTTTGCATCTTGCCTTGGGTCTGTTAACCTGGAGTTTGCAGGTTCTGCATGTGCTTGGTGGGCTTCCACCAGGTTTTCTGGTTTCCTCCCACCTTCCAAAGATATGCAGAGTAGGCTAACTTATGTTTCCAAATTGTCTATAGTGTGACTGAGTGTGTGCTGGTGCACCCTGCAACAGACTGGCACCCTGTCCAGTCCATTGCTCAAGTCCCCTTGGATAGATGGATAAGCAGTATACAGAATGAGTGAGAGAATTAAAGAATAAAAAACCAATAGGAAACCCTCAAAGACAGAAAAACATGCGAAATTCCACACTGAAAGTAACCCGAGCTCGGGACTGAACCAGAACCCTGGACAGCAATGTTACACAGTACACCACAGATAACACTTTTATGATGTGTAAATCCATTTGCAGATTAGTACATCTGCAGATGGAATAGCAACCTAATGTAGCAATACCCATACTGCAATAATGAATTGTGAATGCAATGACAAACTACATAGATATTGAAGTATTTGACAAGCTGCTTATACTGTAATGTTTTACGTAGCTCATAAATGTGCTGATATAATGAAATGGAATTTCATGTACATTAAATGGTATGGAGATCCTATAAAGCAAGATGTAACATACAGTAAGAACCGAACATGTGGATAATGATTCCTATGTCATGTCATGTCATGTTTTTTTATTTTTTTTACATTATATGTAATTTTACTGAGCTGTGAGTTGATTTCAGATATATACAGTACAGTAGTGGTTTTGGTACTAGGTTTGGATATGGTTGCTTATGACAGGAAACTGTGAGGTTGTAGGCTGCCGTTGCAATACCTTGTGTGTCCAGTTAATCTGTCAACACAGGCTCAGATCTGACCACACACAGTATCCGATATCTCTCACATTAATCCTTTGCTTCATAGTGAAATAAACAGAAAGAGCTTTATTGCTAAATAAAGCAGCAATCCATCAAATGCAGAAAATACACGACATTTGAAAAGACAGAACATAGCCTTGAAAGAACTGAAATATCTTTGTGAAAAATCCTACAAGTTAAAAGCTGACTATACAGTGCAGCTATATTCTTTAAAGCATCCATCAGGTTGAGATTAAGAGCTGAAAAAGATCAGTGTATTCATGCAAACCGCAATTTTAATCCAAAGGTGTACAGTACTTATCTTCGAGGATCACCTCGAGTCAATTACACACTGTACTGTACATATTAAAACTTGATTCAACAACGTGAAGGTGATGGATAGAAGATGACATTTTGTCCTTCAGCACAGATGGCTCCCAAACCTTCAGGACCAAACCAACGGCAGGGATCACACCAAGGCAGTGACGTCAGACTCTGTTTTTAATCAATGCGCAGGAAACTAAATTCAACACATGCAGCTGGAAAAGGTCAGAAGCCCCAGGGAAGATTGAATCACATGATACAACGAGACGATCTGCTCACATATTGTAGAATTTCATCACTGGTCCTAAGCTTTTACCTGGGCATTTCTTCATTTCAAATCACAGCCAGAAATCTTCACTCAGCACCTTGTCTTTTCGTGAGTGGACAGCTGCAGAGTGTCCACTACACACTGACAAGCAGGAATAGCTTCAAAATGAATCTGTCATATGCCTTGTCTGCACTTCTGGTACTGATCTGAGATACTATAGCTAAAGTCATCAACACAGTTTTGTGTGACATCAGAAATACTTAGCACCGAAGTGGTAGAGTCAACCCGAAACGCCACATGTACTGTATATCGATTTAGAAGAAACCTTCACTGGGCATGAAAAATGGTCACCTTGGGCTACAAGGTGACTAGAGCAAAACAGGAAATAGAAACAGTGTGGTTGTTTATCATTTACCTCAATTAAGAGCAGCCTGGAAGAAAAGAAAAACCCTTTAAAGTATGAAAGAGCAAAATTTTTATATCGCATTGTATACATTGCTTTTATACGGTACGTATACAGTCAATATAGCTGAAAATCTTTCATTGTACGAGAACAGTCTTTAAAGCATTTTGCCATTCAAATGAGTAGAGGACATTTAGAAATTATTTATTAATGCTTGATGGAGTTACCTACATCAAACCAAATGCAGTCAGAGTAAATTTGTTTGCAAAAAATAACTGACTTACTGGATTTATTAATAATTTGTAAATAATTCATGGGTTCTGTGTAATTTTATTATACTATTCATTTCTACATTTATTTATTATTTATTACCATAGCAATTACTGTATATGTCTAAATTATATCTGAGGATAATTAATTAAATATAAATATTTAATAATATAATGTTATGGATTAGTATTCTACATTCTGTCAATATTGTTTTTTTCACAGTGCACTCTCTAAAACTGTCCTAAATTAAAAAATGTCCTGGTTGCTGAAAAACTATAGTGGATGTGTATTAATATATTTCCTAAATGAAACATTATATATATATATTTTTTTTTTTAAATTGCACTTTTTTTGTTTGTTTGTTTGTTTTTTTTTGCACTAGCTGTTGGTTTAGTTTGAAAGTTTACTGGCCAGCCAATTTGACTGAGAGAGCTGATGCAATGATCCATGTGTGGGCTGATGCCAGAATATGTGAGGTGGAAAGGAGGCTAAATTTAAACCCCAGAATCTTCTGTAAGAATGTATATGCCTACCAAAACAACATAAACACCAAATAAGCCCAGTGCTCCTGTACCGGTAATGCCAGAAACTTTCTCTTATTATTAAAGTTTAATAATGTCCCCACCAACAAAATCCAAAATGTGAGATTAGGCAAGTGTTCTAAGAGGACCTGCATAGCAATTTAAGCAAAGTATTTTTTTAATCATGCCAGTGCCACAATTGATGATAAAAAAAATATACACAGAAAAAAAAACAAGGCTACCTAAAACCTCTGAAATGTTCTCTATACTCACAGAAAGCAATGGTCAGTGCTATAATAATGTCATATATAGCACAAATTAGTGGCAAATATCAAATCAAGTAAATGTTTCATGTCTTTGAACTCAAAAAGGCACAGGTCACAAGAAAAATATTTGGTGTATAAGATTCCAGCGTAAATGTTCATACTGCTCATATCCTTTAAGTACTTCCCATGTCAGAGTAAAACCTCTTCACTGCCAACTTTCCCACCTTAACACCTTAACAGCATGGCAAAACACTGGTGCACACCTGACCCGTGCAGGATCTTCCAAGAATCTGTTAGAATTTTTTTAACACAGCATTGTAAATTATTTTGCACACAGTCAACCTGGATCTCAACCACAAGAAAATGTTCCATATCCTAAAGGTACACCCTACATTTCTGTAATCAATAAATATTACTTGACATTGGTTTCAAATCTTGATTTTAATCAATGAAGTGCTTATTTGCACAAAGTAAATGTGCAACATCTGTAGGGCTATATGGTCTGAGTGGAAAATATCCTCACAGATATTTACTTTTCCAAATTATATGTTTTGTTCAAAAATGACAATAAAAAAAAAATTCCCTTGATGGAAAAAAAAAATTTAGACTGAGTATTGGCTTAGAACAGTTATTTCCTTCTTGGATGCATATGCGAGAAATCCCCCACTCAGGCGAACAAATATAGACTGTTTTTGACCATGACCTTGTTGGTTAACGTCCATTATGGTCATCATTCACTCAGGGGATTATATCACAATTTGTAATGTGTTCAGATTGTTAACATGCCACTGACAAATGGAATGTGTGTGTTGTGGGTTACATTAAGCAAGCATGTACAGCGAGCATGCCAAACACTTAAAGGTGACAATTATTAACCCTTAGGAATCTCAGTCAGCTGAAACAGCTAATATTATGGGAGAAATCAAACCACAGCTAAATGATTTTTTTCCCTCCTTAATAATGATGACTTATTAAGGCAGATATTACATTGTAAATCAGCAAAGAGCCAAGTATGCAGTAGGTGCCTTTTATAACTACACTACCATATACAGATGCATTGGCTGAGTGAGACTGGTATGTCATATCACCAAGAACACATCTGAATGTAAATTCCATATTTTTTTATGGTTACCAAACAAAAAGAGCCACTACAACTGGACAAGCTCTCTGCCTCGTATCGATTACAGAGAAAACTGCAGCCAATGTCATTAATCTTGGTCGGACAACCGAAATAGAAAATACCTATAGTGAACTTGAACTTACTAACAAGCATGCATGCTTGTTACTGAACATACAGCTTGTCAAATCAGGAGTCAATAGATTTAAGACGCTTTGACCGTGATAGTGAGCAGATGCATTATCAACTGGGGTTCAACTGCGTCTATTCTGCATAATAGGGGGGAAAAAACGAGCAATAGCTATAGGACATATCTCTTTTGAGTAAAAAAAAAAAAAAAAAAAAAAAGCTATATGAACTGGAGGGCAAAACTTTTCAACAAGACCTAGAAGCAAGTCTGGTTAAGTTTCTTGTGTGCACATAGAGGGATCATCCCACGTTCGCACCCGCAACCTTTTTAACTGCAGGTGCGTCACATGCGCGTGCAACTCGCACCGGAGTCGGCTTACTGATTCACCTTAAAAGCTTTACTATCACATTAACCTTACTAGCAGAACACGCATGCAAATCAAGCCTGAGGGTGAAAATCATCCCCAGACTTCTGAAATCTGATATTTTGCGCGGAATGTCTTTTTTCCCCCAATTATTTTTATTATTATTATTAGAGCATGCATTTACAAACGATTTTTTTAAACGACTTGAATGATAACCAGAAGCGTGTTTCTGTACTTACAGTTCGCAAGAACTGGATTTCATCTTCCCCTTCTCCCCCATCAGCCATGGCTGTAGTGGCAGAGCCTGGCGCTGTAGACTGAGAGAAGCACCGCTGACAGCGCGATATGTGCGCACAGCTCCATTCAGAGCCATATAGGGCAGAGCAGGCAGTACCAGTGGAGACTGGCACTTACACTGACCACTGATGGCACTCCAATGCTCCTGTCAGTCTTTTTTTTTTTTTTTTTCCAGCCATGCCCTGACATTGCCACTCGCATAATCCAGCTCATTTACTAACAGGTTGGATACAGATTTGTAAAGGTGTTTGTAGATTTGGAGAACAGTACTAAGCTTAAACTATGCACAACTACTGTATACAGCCACCATAACCTCCTCTAGAGACTTACCCTGCATAAATATAAAACATAAAAATGCCAAAACCATTCGATTAGCTTTATTTAATCTTTTTTTTTTTTTGCATGCCAGAGCTGGCACAAAAACTAATAACGTTACATTTGATACACATGTTTTTTCTTAGCGTAGGCTGTTATTTCTTTATTACCTACATTACCATACACACGTCCTAATGCAGCCTGGTCCAGAGAACAGCTCTATTCTTTGAGCAACAAGGCCATCTGGTGGGGAAATCAAAGCCACTGTTTTGAACCACTGGGAACGTAACCAGTTACATAGCCAATGCCAAGCAGATACTACCGAAACAGGTGGTTTTCTCTATATGGACAAAAGTATTTGGCCAAGTCTGCAATGACATTGTATCCAAATACATAGACTTCAATATGAAGTTGGTCCCCCTTTTGTAGATATAACAGCTTACGGCTGTCCTCAAGATTTTGTTTTGAGTTTTTCTGTGGGAATTCATGCATTCATTCTGTAGAGCATTTATGAGATCAGGCACTGATGTTGGACTAGAAGACCTGGCTCGCAATGAAAAAAAAACTTTCCCAAACTGTTCCCAAAAACAATTTAAGCATAGAATTGTTCAAGATGTCTTGGTATGCTGAAGCATTATGATTGCCCTTCACTGGGGATAAGGGTCCTGATTTTAATACCTGAATTCAGTAATTTCAGGTTTGGCCAAATACTTTTGCCCATATAGTGTATCTTTCTGAAAAACTATAGGCTTTGCTGTACTGAAATATATCTACCTTGTTCATGTATGTCAGTTAAAATTAACTGTTTGCAGCATGTTTACTCAGTGAGAATGAGAGAAAATTAACATTACATGATTCAATTCCACTTGCACTAACAATGTCTTACCCATTTCTACATGTATCTACTTATTAAAATGAAAAATGTGTCACTTATTATTATTATTATTATTATATTTTTTTCAAATAATTTAAATTCACTGATAAACTGACATCTTTTGATTGAATCTTTTGATTGAGTTGTTATTATAATGGAATAAAATATTTCCATTTCTATTTCATATAATATGATTTCCATAAATTAGAGATGCCAAATTACATTATTAAATATACATATATTATTCAAACTTGTTTTCGACAGTTTACCAGAATTCAGCCATAGACACATTTGATGGAATTCTTCCGCACCACCACATGTTTATTTATCTATATATTTGTGATTGTGAACATTGAACATTGTGGGGTGGAAAAATCTTCATTGTTTCAAGTCTTACATGCAGGAGTAGCAACTATAAGGGGAAAAATGTTCTAAATAAATAGCATTTCTATTTGTTCTCGAGTTAACTAATACTATGGTACACCTAACACCCCACTTAACATTAACACACATATCAGAAAACAGGGGGAGTAAAGACTACTCTCAGGAAGGTTTTATCCCATGTGAGAATTGCTCATGGCTTTAAGAAGGAGGGACTATTAAGAGCAAAGAGTACCGTTCTTGGTAAGACAGATGAAGGCAGAAGAGGTGCTTACAGAACCACAATGAATGAAGGACCTATTGACTGTTTGCAGGTTATAAACCCAAGGTTGCTATGGGGAATCAACCGGGCAACGAGAATTCTGGTCTCCCTAACAACTAGGAATTTCAGAGCGTCTGACAATAAGGACAGCAATTGAGCCGTTCCAGCACCCTACAGTAAACTTCATATCTCTTCATAGTCCTTCAGAACATCCCACAGAGGCTGAAAAAGGTTCTGCATGATGAATGCTTTGATTATGGTGAAGCTGTGTTAGAGTAAGGTTCACTATGCATGTGATACAGCAGTTGAGCTACTCTTACAAAGTTAATCAAAGGTTATCAAAGCTTATCAAGGAAGTATTCCCACATTCTGAACTTAACATTTGTATAATGATTTATAATTCTGTGTATTTCTTATGTAATCTCCAACAGATCACATGGCACAGAAGGGCATGCATCCTGCCCTCAAGAGGACACCAGAAATGCTGAAATGGACGGAGACTTAAATGACAAGATTTCAGGATTTAACACAGAAGTCTATTTTGTGATGTGGACTACAGGAGAGTCCGTGGATTTACAAGATGATATCAAGCTAAGGAGCTTAATGATTAGTTCCACAAAGCTGGGCATTTTGGTGAGAGATGAGATAGCGAAAAACAACTGTTTGACTTTTGGGTTTGGGGTCAACAAGAAGGTGAAGGATGTCATGCAACAAGCCCACATCATTGTTTTTGACCAGGTTATAGTCCATCCTTCAAGTGCAGATGTGCTGAAAACCATAGACAACAAAATATCTATACCTCAGGCCCACGGATCAGTGCGCTATCAGGAAAGGATCCCCTTGAGAAGGCTTCATGGTAAGGAAAAAAATCTAGTTCTCAAGCAAGACAGGCTGTTTGCGAAGTACAGCAAGAAACCTGATTATACTAGGCAGTGTCAAATGGAAGATTTTAGCATGGATGCAGCATATGGGCAAGAACTAGATTCTTTAAAGCAAAAATGGATAGGGATATTCATCTGCCAAAAGAAGCCAGTGGATTTTACACACAGAAGATTTAACATCAAACCAAGTTCGGAGAATGTATTTATCCTGTCTGCCTCTACACACTTATTCAGATCCTGCAGCACAGGCAGGGAGCTTCCATTTGTTTCGCCTAGTCCCTTGGGAATATCAATCTTACAGCTAAGCATCCCATTCCTGCCTAGAAAGGAGAGCAAAAGGAGGCTGCAATTGCAAAATGACAATGCAGCAGTGGATTCTAGCAACGTTAGAACGACCGTGACAGCTCAAAGGCTGATCAGTAATGAGCAGAATACTATGTTACCAGTCATGTCAGTCATCTCACTTGTTGAAGGTGGGCATATTGTTTTTTTTACTTTCTAAAAATACCTAGGCATAGCATATACATTATGTTATCTTTAAATGATTATAATTTATATAATTGAGTATTATGGAATCTTTCGATAAAAGGCCAAAACTGATATATAAAATTTTGTTCCTCTCTTGGCTTAATGCAAGAAGTTGCAGGAAGATTGCCGCTTTGCCATATGGATAAAAACTTTTGCCACAAATTGGATATGAACAGTAGGGTTCATATACAATAATTGGGTACAATAATTGTATATAAACAATATTTGGAAAATAGAATTTTGGCTCTGTTGGTACATGTAATGTCATGCAATAAAACTATAATGAGATTTAGATCACCAGGATCTTTGAAGCAGGGTTTTCTTGCTCTGAAGAGCTAAATGCTTCTGGCACCTCATTTGCAAGTGAAATTTCAAAGTCTTTTGCAGTCTTCTTCCACACTGATGTTGTTCTGTTATCCAATAACTTTCCCTAAAGTCATATATCATGTGTATCTTATACAATGTACCTTAGTGAATTTAAATGGTCAATTCTGGTTGGTCAGAGTGTTGATTGATTTTTTTTTTATAACAGTACGGTGCTGATCGTAGTGCAAGATTTATATGAATGCTTTTGCTCTAATATGCTATTGTTTCTATGGTAACAGTTTACATAGGGACTTGCATAGTGAATGTTCCCTATAAAATGTTTTCTCAATGTGAGCAATATATGCTGATATTTGCTTGTTTCTCATTATCCCCATTTGTCTCCAGTATGGAAATAATAATTTGTATTAATCAGCAATATATATTGACAGAAGGCATTACTGTTTATAATAAGTGTTTTAAGGTAATCAAAAACAGGAACTAACTTGTTTTGGACATGTTCCTTAATAGGAATCATAACTGTAAACACATAAAAAGTGTCTAAAAATATGTCTTCTTGTATAAAAAAAAATGTCTTGTGTATAAACCCTCCTCTCGCCCAAAGTGTTATCCTGTATCTATCCCACCCCACCAATGTTCACTTTAAATGCAGTATATAGTATTAGTACATTGTGCAGCACCTGCACTTGAGCAGCTGCCAGTTCTAGTCATGCTAGCCTACATATTACCTGTATGTATACCGAGCACTTTTAGAAAGTGGAGGTTTCCCACGCTACCTCACCAGCAGCTATGGGACAGGCATCCAATAATGCTCCTTTCTCATCAGTCTTTGAGGAAATGAAATCTCTCAAGACACCCCTGATCTGTAATGCGATTAGTACCAGACAGAGAGATTAGTGTGTGGATTGTGACACAGCAGGGACACACCTATGTCTCTGTGCTTGGCAATAAAATCTATTTGAAGTGTATTTGAGATGAGCATAGTGGTCAATGTTTATTCATACTACATTGAAAACAGAAAGCATTCTCTTAAAAGTAGTTGTTTTTTAAACGAACAATATCATATAGTGGCACTGAATTTCCAAAAAAACAACCACAGGCTAATAGTGGGGTTGGAAAAACAGGTAAACTAATTAAACGTTGAAGGAAATTATGCTGTTTTGTGTACCTCCTCTACAGCCAATACACCCAGGAATGCCTTTGCATAGGTGTGTCATTTATTTGATTAGGGGACATACTACTGCAATAATGAAGTAATATAAGGATGATGATGATGATGATGATGATTAGGTTATTATTATTATTATTATTATTATTATTATTATGCCATTCAGTTATCCATCATTTACTCTGGTCAAAATCCAGAGCCTATCCAGAGCTCAATGGCATAATATAATAATAATAATAATAATAATAATAATACTAATAATAATAATAATACTACATCCTGTAGCTATGCTTCAAAGAACCCTGGGGGCCCTGGGCCCCACTCTGAGGACCACAGGCTTGGCCAGTTCTATAAGGAGTTGTCTAAAATGTACACAGCACTCGTTTTATGAAACTGTGGTAGATGCTGCAGCTATATGGTGTATGGAAATTTAGGGTTATGGTATCTAAACCTGACAAAGGACAGCACATGCAGTACCTCTTCATATCCATTAAGGGGCATCCAAGCAACTCTGTTGGTAGAGCCAATCTATCATTGGTATTAAATTTATAAATTTTCCTGCTATAAATATTCTAACCGTAATCAGACAATATTTCTATATGTTTCTCACAAAATATATTAAACATATTAACCTTTTTAATTTATCTATCCAGGAGAGGACACATGGATATTGTATGAGGTTCAGTGTCTGTCCTGCTGCAAATCTGTGGATTACACCTTCAGACACACACACTCTGACTTCCTAAGAATAATTTCTGCTGAGAAAGGTACCACCAGTGACCCAGTTACCTCGCCCAATCTGGTAATAAGTGTAAAACAATATCAATATTGAAAAAAAAAATGGAAAGAAAATGCATGCCATGCATATTTTAATATAATGATATATGTATACTTATATATGGTTGTTTTTGAACTGCATAGAAATTAGTCCACATATAATGACATTTTATTGCACAGACCGGACTGACACTTTAATGGCTTGAAGATACACCTTGTATATTTACCAAACATATAATAGTCATAATTGTAAAGATAACAAACTATTGTTTACAAGAACGTCATGTAATCAATCTTGATTAATTAATACCTCAAGATTGATTACATGTTTATCTGTTTATCTGATGATTGATTCTAAATGTTATTCTGTGTATGACCCCCTTGCTACGTTCCTGACTACGCTTAGCCTTACCCTTTTGATGAGTGCTTGATTTTGTTCACCTATTCCGTGTATGACCCTTTTGTTTGTTTGGTTTGTAAATACTTTTGTATATATTTGTATTTAATTCTTTATTTAGTGGCTTAGTAAGGAGTTGATGCCATTTTGTTTGCACTTTGTTTTTTCTTGGTTTGTGGTTAGTTAGGGAATAAGGGAAGAATTTTGTATTTCTGTTTCTTTATTTTTGGTGCAGGTTAGTTGTTTTACTTTGGTACTAGGTAGAGGGAATTTTGTTTATTGTTTTGGCCTTGTCGACTTCTGAAGCTCAGCCACCTTTTGGGGATTTGCTTATTCACCTTGGATGGATGGATGGATGGATGGAACTGGTGCACTGCACAAAATGGATGGAATAACGGAGAAGGAGGACTATAATTCTTCACCTAGTTGATTGAAACTGTGTTCCAACAGGACACTGACCCCAAACACACGTCAAATCTGGTTGTGGCTGATAAAGCAGCCTAACTTTATTTTAACTTAATCTTATCTTTTAACTCAACTTAACTGAAAATTTGTGCTGTATGTTCAAGTTTGTTGTCTGCTAATGAAACTTGCTAAGGGACACCAAACCAAATATTACTTGTGTTGTACAGTA
>JAQMYL010000020.1:9463770-9476687 GCA_030014365.1 Clarias pachynema
TATATATAGGACTAAGTCATATTTACACTACAGTCCCAACTAGATCAAACAGAGCACAATGATCATTTTTCCTTGTCAATATAACATAGTCATATTGTTCTTAATGGTCTTACCATGAAAAAAGGAATAAGCAAAAGGTATATTTTATTTGATTCTTTGCATCTATAACGTGAATGAAAATGAATTAAAACCTTGTAGTCATTTTAATGAGAACCCTGCAAATGGTTATTGCTGTTAAAAATGCCCAAAGTTTAATACCCTGCATTGGTGCCCTAACATTTTTGTATGTATAGCATTTACCACAACCAATCTGCCAATCATTTTTTTCACATACTCTTGATATTCTCAGTAGAAACAGTTGAGCAAACAGTTAAAATGGTTAACAAAAGTTTTGCCATACCAAGGACATTTTTATTATTATAGGGTCAGGGATTTGCACTGTCGCAGTTTTTCCCCATTATTTGGTTTGACAGAAGAAAAATGCAGCTAACTTTTGAAGATATGTTGCACATTGGCAGTGGAGTGTGTGAGTAGTCCAGGTGAAAGAGGCTAATTGTTTTAGATCACCATGGCAGTTTGCTTTGTGCTGAGGTGTGGTGTTCTCTAGAACATATCTGACCAGGGCAGGGGTCTAGTGAATAGACATCACTGCAGCAAAGCATGCTTTACTGCCTAGGCATGGCCTGTGTGCATTTGAGTGTGTTGAAAGGTGTACAGTATGCAAACAGTGTGTCACAAGGAAAAGGAGAGAAGGTGGAGCACAGAGTGAAAAAGAGTGTATACAGTGTGTGAATGTCTGTCAAATGCTTAAATGAATAAGATCTCATTTTTTTGTGTCGTGGTTCCTGTGTGACATATGGATTAAAAGCAAGAGGATGTGCTGATTTTGTTCAACGTAACCTTCAGCAAAGAGATGACTGAGTGAAGGAAAAGGAAAATATCTTGGATTATCTGTATAATTTGGAGAATCGATTTACTCCCAGCTCCTTTTAAACATTTGTGGATTGTCATTTGTGTATCTCATTTGGACTCACAACTTATCTTTCTGGACATTTCAGTAAAGAAAATAGGATATCAAGCTGACCACAAACGTACTGGAAAATAAAGATTTAAAGACCAGACCTGGTAAACAAACACGTACAATACGAAGGCTTTCAGACGTTTCAGAAGTTTGATATGTCATTTACTATTCAAGGATTCGGTAAATCAAATGAGGCCAACAAAACTGGATTACTGGATTAATGCTTAAAGAAACTGTTTTGCTTAATGAAACCCTGACTGCATGTAAATGATAACATACTTGCAATGAAAACTGCTTTCGCCTGAAAAATGGATCGGTATCCTGTTAATTCATTGTTTAACAACTTTACAAATATTTTTAATCGTATAGAGAAAGATGAAGATACACCAGTTCTTTCATTTTTTCGTTCCCTGTCTGAGAAAGACACTGACCCTCAGGATATCAGCATCCAAAATCATCCAAACCAGGGTGAACAAACGGTGGCAGATGATCAAGCTGACCTGCACTCCAAAGCATTTACCCAGAAATGTAGTACTGCTAGTCTGAGTAACACAGCATCAGCAGAGATTCACGGAAGTATGGATCTCTTAGACAATTTCAGCAAACAGATCTACAGTTCAGACATCAATCCAATCTCTACTGCAGCAGCCTCAGATCAGACAGGTGAGGCCATGCCTATTTTTAAAAGTAATCTGGTTATACCTAATGGAGATTTTGATACAAATACAGACAATAATAAGCTCCAACCAAAAGAGGAATCATTGAGCTCCTTGAGTCTGAACACATGTTATGTGGAATCAGATAGGCAATCCTGTTCAGAAACTGGAGAAACATTCCTCAAAGTTGGGTCTGATCAAGTACTATTAAAATTAGAAGCATCAACTTCAGATTGTCTCAATGAAACACAAAAAGGGAGAGGAACAAATGGTGTACAAGAATTGAGTGAGCTAAAAATGAAGAACAATGTTGAACAAGATCAAGATGAGAGTGATAACCTGGCGCAAAAAGTGGAACAAAACCAAGAAGAACTGAAGGAAGAGAAAAAGGACATATTACAAGAAGACAGCAATTCAGAGCTCTTAGATAGTCCCACTTCTCCAGGGAACCTAGAAAATGCTTCTAAGCCCACAAAAAGAGTCACCTTCTCTCCAGACATAAAGTTGGAGAAACCTCATCAGCTACCCTCTATCTTTAGTGGACTAAAAGGAATAAAAAAAGAAGGCCATGACCAACAGAAAGAAGCCCATGACCAACCTAAGAGACCTTTCCTAATGAAACAGGCCTCTGTTAAACGGGCACTTTTCTCTGAAAAACACTCCAAAAGTGAAGCTAAAGGGAGCATCCTTGAGCAGCTCTCGCAACTCCTAAGCTTTGATGCTGGCAAAGTAGGAGCAAAAAAATCACAGGAACCCACAACAAGCCCTCCACTCTCACCAAGCAGCGAGGCCCCACTAGCAGAAATGTCTCCTGTAGAGGAAAGTGTTGAGGGTTCTGATGTGGCTTCATCAGATGAAAGTGGCAAATTAACAAATACAGAAACAGCCCTCAGTGCATTCAAGGCTTTCTTTACCCCTAAACCAGCTAAGAAGGACACTTTGGATCATATTGATCTGGATGCTGTAAAGAGGGCATTCAACCCAGAGACAATCCGAGCTATCTTTGACAGAAATTCTAGCAAGTCTCCAGACAACAAGAACGTCTTCGATACCAAAGTATGCACTTAAAAATTACTTTAGCATTGTTAATCAAAAAGTAAAATTATATTTTATTTATCAACTTAGATAACTATGCTAATTTTTTAACAATGTGTCCTGTTCCTTATTGGAATCTTCTCTGATTGTGAAATATTCTACTGTAGAATTTTCCATGGCACCTGAACCATTACCCAAAGAGAAAGGAAAAAAATCCTGTTCTTAACTGTTTTAACTATTTTATTCCATGGCTAAGTTATTCTCTATTGTATATTTGTATTTAGCTATCACATGTTTAAATACACCAGGAAGTCATGAATTAAAAGCATTATTTAGTGTTTAAATTGGATAAATGAAAACAAATTTAATTATTAAATTTAAGGGATGAAGCCCACATGAAACAGCTTAGTGGTTAGCACTGTCGCCTTGCACCACCAGGGTCTGGGTTTGATTTCTGCTCAGGTTTGATACCTGTCTCTGTGTGCATGGAGTTTGCATATTCTCTTGCTTGCTTGGTGGATTTCCTCCGGATATTCCGGTTTCCTCCCACAGTCCAAAGACATGCAGATTAGGGTAATTAGCGTTCCCAAATTGCCCGTAGTGCGTGAATGAGTGTGTGTATGTGTGTGTGCCCTGCAATGGATTGGCACCCTGTCCAGGGTGTATCCTGCCTCGTGCCCTAAGTCTCCTGGAATAGGCTCCAGGTCCCCGCGACCCTGAATACAGGATAAAGCGGTATAGATTAAGAGTGAGTGAGTGAGAGCCAACATGGAACAGTTTAGTGGTTAGCACTGTTGCCTTGCACCTCCAGGATCCGGGTTCGATTTCCGTCCAAGTTTGATACCCGTCTCTGTTTCCTCCCACAGTCCAAAGACATACAGATTAGGCTAACTGGCATTCCCAATTAGTGTATGTATGCGTGTTCTCTGCGAATGATTGGCACCCTGTCCAGGGTGTTCCCACCTCGTGCCCTAAGTCTCCTGGATAGGTTCCAGGTCCCCGCAACCCTGAATACAGGATAAAGCAGTATAGATGACGATGAGATGATGTTAACAGTTTATTGAACATGTTAAAACCTATAAACATTTTTACCAACTATTACATTAGTACAGTATTGTAGAAAGCAACTATTTAACATTTAATGCTGTACTAAACAAATTCACATCATATGTTATGTCTTTTTCTCCAGCCTCCCGACAGTGAGGAGCGGACACCGGGCCGTTTGCAAGCTGTCTGGCCCCCGCCAAAGCCCAAAGACGAGGAGGAGAAAATTGGGTTAAAATACACAGAGGCTGGTAAGTGGCTTCCATGCATGCAAATGGACATGTGAGAAAGGTAAAGCAAATGTTTGTCCACCGCGAACTGTTTGCTTCTTTGGTAATGGTACAACACTCTCCAAACAAATGCTTACACACCTCCACCCTCACTGATTCTTCAGAACTTTCAGAACAGATTATTCACACATCTTTTGTGGTTCCATATTCAAACTCTGGTTTGCTCCTAAATAAACCTTTACATTAAATGATATTATAATTATATTAATCAGGTAAAATGAAACCAGGTCAGCTTTGGGTATTTTGTTATTCTGTTCTCACATGCTACTACTATTGACATTCTCTTTGTAGTCCACCAGACAAATATCCTGTAATCCAGAAAGGTGCAGAGTCTACAGACACACCTTAGTACACACTGTAAGAATAGTCATATCACACATGTGACTAAGCCATTTATTAAAGGTGGAGTAAGCTATTGTTTTTGTCAGACCACTTTTCGTAATAGTCTGTAAGTTCTTATATTCAGATGGGTTGCACTGTAGCTACATCATGCCGTGCAAACAGGAGAAAAAAACTAATCATGTGGACCTCCAATATCCAACAAGTCAGGATAAGAAAATATCGCTACGTTCCCTTCAATTGTGTTGATTATCATTTCAGAAAGTTCCCCCTGTGGTACTAGCAATCATTTTACATTCTATCCATTGTCTAAGAGGTTTGGTTTCAGAAGAAATGTATTTGTTTACTTTTGTTTTAAAAGCACCAGCTTTAGTTGCAACTCTAACTATACCTTTATATGGTTAACTATTTTATATTTTACCCATTTATCGGTTCTGCCATCTTAAGGAAAGTGGTCAATGTCTTTGTTACACCTACCTTATTTTGGAGCTATATCTATTGGACTTGTCCTCTGTGCAAGACACTCAGGTAACTCGAGTCCAACGATTGGCAAATTATGTCTTCATGGACCTCGCTTTGTGCAGAGGCAGTGAGGTATTGAAACAGGTTTAGGCCCCTTAGTTCCAGTGATGGGAAATTCAGTTGTGTGCTTCCAAACTGGGCAACTGTTTAACGAAGAACCACATATGGGAGTCATCCTAGGATGTCCACAAACATGTGTCCGTATAGTAAATATTGTGACTTTTTGTCACAGTTATGATCTTACAAATGAATCAATCATTTCACCATTCAATCAATAAATCATTTAGATTTTAGTGTCTGTCTGGAAAACTCATAGTTGTCAAATTCAGATCTTCTTCTAGAAGAAGCAATTTTGTCTGGGATTATACTTGTTAACGTTTATTATATAAAAAATATCTTGTTGTAACTAGTTGGTGTAGGGAATGTATGATGCTGCAGCACACAAAGACAATTTTTAACTATATACAGATATTGTAATATTCTGGTAGGTGAAAAAATAAAAAGAAACAGTGCCTTAGTGAGGTCTTGGGACATAATCAGAAGAGCAGCACTATACCCTGGTATGAAGGTGCTTCTGGTTTACTGGTTAAGGCTATGCAGAACTGATTAGAATGTTGTTAGTTCAAACCCAGGAACTATTAAGCTGCTGCTGCTGGGCCATTGAAGCTTATCTAGTACTTTCTCAACATAATCGCAAGTTGCTTTCATTTGCTAAATATACCTTCAAGGGCATTGATGAAAAAAAAATACTCATGATGATAACAATTATCATCATTCACCAACTCAGAAATGGTGTCCAGTGGTGTTCAACTGAGTTGAAATCTGGTGATTGAGAAGGACATATGTTCTCATTTTCGTACTCCATGAAATCTTGTAGATTAACCTGGAAGAGGCCAATCCCATCAGAATATGAATGTTCTTCATAGGATATCAGTCAGTTGATCAGTCAGAATAACTTTGTTCTGATTTGCAGGGAGTTTTTCCTCTAAGGTTGTGGCACAGTGGCTTAGTGGATAGAACTGTCGCCTTTACCTGGCTCCGGGTTCGAATCCGCCATGGGTCTGTGTGCATGGAGTTTGCATGTCCTCTCCGTCCTTGTTGGGTTCCTCCAGGTACTTCAGGTTTCTCCCACAGACCAAATTAGGTTAATTTGGCGGTCCCAAATTGCCTGTAGCATGTGAGTGTGTTTATGTTTGTGCCCTGCGAATGATTGGCACCCTGACCAGGGTGTACTCAACCTCGTGCCCTACTGTAAGTCTCCTGGGATAGGCTCCAGGTGAGTGAGTGAGTAAGTCTTTCCTTCTACGGTACAAGTTTTCCTAAACAATCGCAGCAAAATACCTCCGACATAACAAGCCACCATTTTTTTCCTATTGTCACCCATCTGTACATTATTTAACCATTTGTTACTATTATACATACTTATAATCTAATACGTCAAATGTTTTTTTTGTCTTCTTAGTGTTGTAAAGCAAACTGTGATACAATTATGTGAATTATGTACACAATATATACACTATGGAATGTTTACAGCTCTGTACATATCAAAAATATCACTCAGTACATAAAAGTGTAAATTCAGTGTAAAGTATTTTGTCCTTGCAGAACATCAGGCAGCTCTTCTACACCTAAAACGAGAGTGCAAAGAAGAGTTGGATGCATTAGAGGCAAGTTGCTCTTGTTTGCACATTTGAACGTGCACTTTATGTTGTCTGTAAAAATAAAATTTTTTTTAACGTAGATAGTCTTCCTCTCTGGGTTAGCTAGTTAGTTTTTGTTAATTTATATAGGTCAATCTATAGGTCAATCTGTCTTGTCTCCGCTAGCCAGCTAACTAGGCCTCTTAGTTAGCTAGTTTAGGTTTTCTGTTAATTTACAGTATGTTGTAAATTTATGTTGCATGTAGCACATTGGTTCTGGAGGAACGTTGTTTCGTTTCACTGTGTACTAACTGTATATGGTTGAAGTGACAATAAAGCCTACTTGAACTTGAAGTTTCAAACAAGGCATGATCTTAAACTGATATTTTGGTGTTCCTAGCTAGCATTAAATGTGTGAGAGAGTGGCAGAGCTGTGATTCTAAGTCATTTATCTAATTGCCTATGCTCAACCTTGTTTATCCCTCGCTCCCTAAAATGATCCTGCACAGGCCGACTTTAAGCTCCAGCTCTACCACCTCAGAGACGAAAAAGAAGAATCTGTGTCCAGACTGCAAGCAGCAGTTGCGGACCTGAAGAAGACTGCCAAATGCTTGCATGCTGAACTCAAAGATGTGGCTGTGTCAACAGAAGACAACTTTCCACCTCGCATGTTTCGCACTGTGTGCATTCAGACAGACCGAGAAACATTTATTAAGCCTGTGGAGGAACCAGAGTTAAACAAAGACCTTTGCCCTCAACCAAATGTCCCTAAAAAACTTGATCTTGCATCAATCACCAACAGCCTTTCAGGCAAACAGGAGCCTTCTCCGCCACCATTACTGCCATTGCCACCACCACTGCCATTGCCACCACCACCACCACCACCACCACCACCACCTCTCTCTGTTCAATCGGGTTTTGATAGTGAAACAACTTCAAAGCTTTCACCATCACTGCCTAGTCCATCTGAGTGTTCTTCGAAACCTGCTCTATCAGTAAAGAGCCCATCACTCACACAAGGCAATGGTCCACCACCTCCACCACCACTCAGTGCTGGTCTTTTTCATCCACCACCCCTACCAGGCCCTGTACCTCCTCCTCCCTTTGGAGATGGCTTGTTTCTCTCTAGAGCTGAAGAGAGACCACAACGAAAGCCAAGAGTAGAACCCGTCTGTCCAATGAAGCCACTTTACTGGACACGGATACAGATTCAAGACAGCAGGTAGTTCTTGAGGCACTCATATCACTCATATCATCAATATGCACATGAGAAATTTGTAAAAATCCAGTTTAGCATTAATTAAGGGTCGTTGGATAGATTTTCTAGCTGACTTATGGAGTTTTATTTGGAACCCTAAGTGGAAGGGAAATACTCCTTTGCAGGGGTCTATATAGAATAGAACAGATTTTTTTAGGTTTTTTTTTTTTCAGTTCAAAATGAACCTTACTATATTATTGAACTATAGATTTTTTTTTTTTCTGTTAAACCCTGTTCACACATACATAATAATATTTTTATTACAGAAACACAGAGACATAACAATTATCATTTATCACTCCCTTCAAAGAAAGACAGATCTGTGTGTGAAAGCAGGAAGGAGACATTTTCAAGACTTCCTGATCAGACACCGGGGCGGTATAAATTTAACCACAGCAGCCTGAAGTCTGTCTTTGGGGCCAGTAGTAGAATAAGCAGACCTTCCAGGACCTCTAGTGGTGGTATAGATTTCTGTGGGATCCTGTTTCCAGGCCCTTGCTCTGCTGTTGCACTGTTATTTGACTCCTCTTGAAAGCCTTCTTCCCTCACTGAGCAACCAGCAAGCCAAAGCTGAACCCAGTCAAGCTTAGCCTTGCAGCGCCTTGCTGGCTTTCTAATTGTTTTCATGGGAGCAAAAGTTTAGCAAGGCAGAACACTTGTATTTGACCCCCTACTGATTTTATGGGGTTTTAGGCATGGTTACCCAGAAACAGTAACAGTGTTATTATTTCCATTAGTTTTTGAATTTGTTTAGTATTTGGTAGGCTGCCTGCCTGCTGTCTTTGAAGTGTGAAAAATGAATCTTGCAAGCCTTTTGCGATGAGAAAAAAAACCCTTCCATTATTCAGGGTTATGTTAAAAACAGGGTGAGGGAGAGTGGCTTATAGAAACCAAGGCTGAGTGGTGTCTGGATGTCTGTCTTAATCTCTATGTCTTGTCCTAGAAATGATACTCTGTGGAGCTTACTGAAGGAGCCGGACATAGTAAATACTAATGAGTTTGCTGAGACGTTCGCTAAAATGGCTTCTCCTATCAAAAGAAAACCCCTATCTGAATCCTACAACAAGACAGCCAAAGGCAAAAAGGTATAAAATCCTTTCTAATCCTCAGGATAATGGGGATTAAGGGATACTTTATACTGTATGGTTTATATAATTGATATGAAAAAAAAAAATCTTTTTTTTTTAAGTAGATGGTCATAGTATGATTTCACTGTTTTTATGTTGTTGTTGTTGTTGATGATTTTAATAGTTAAATTACTATATTCTTACTATTTCAGGCAAGATAAATTTGACTGAGGCCACAACCACATTTCCTAAATCTAACATATGTAATTATGTTGGGATAAAAAGGCACAAATTCCCTTCAGATCATTTAGGAGTTTATTAAAGATAATTCCATGATTATTACTCTTGGCAGGAAACTTTTTTTTTCCATTTGCAGTTATTAGCTATCCCCGGACCCGGCTAAGACAAAGCCTTTTTTTTATTTTTTTTATTTAACTTAATCAGATGACAACTGTATTTTGACCTTTCTGTCTCTTCAGATTATTAAGGTGTTGGACAGCAAGCGTTCTCAAGCTGTGGGTATCTTAATCTCAAGTCTCCACCTAGAGATGAAGGACATACAGAAGGGTGAGAGATTTTACAGAAAGAGCACAACACAACATGTAAACAAACCATGTCACCCCACAATCAAGACACCATATATCAGTTTTCTTCCATTGTAATGGAATACATAGCTAGAAACGTCAATTTCACATACTGGAATATGAGAAAATGTATTTGGGCATTAGATTCATGTTTGGGCTGAATGTTCAATGAAAGCCAATCAACCAGTTGATTTTAGACAGCATCCGGTAGTAAATGCAGAAGTTTGGGTTTTGGCCCTTTATTCTGCTTAGTTGAAATGCCTTGTCTGTATAATAGTATTTAAATGCCTTATTTGGAAACACACAACCGCATGGCTTGTGTTATATAACCACATGGTCCTTCCCACATCGGCCTCAGGTTCATCAAGAAAAAGCAAAAAGTTCCTGAAATGGAGATTGCCCACTCGCACAGATCAATTAGCCTATTCCACCTCTTTTTCATCAGACCAGTAACACTTTGTTGCTTATCCACTTCGGCATATTTTATAACGTTAAGGGTTTTTTCTGCTGCTTAAAATTTCTAGCACAAACAAATATTTTCTTAATAAAGGTTAAATGAATAATAAAATAATATAACCATTCCTTATCTTTATTTACGTAGTTAGCTATGCTGTGAGTACCTGCCATCTCAAAACCATTCATTCTCCTCTTTATCATAATCATCACCAGCCATCTTGGACTCAAAAAGTTTTTTTTTTTTTTTTATCTGCGTCTGTTTTTGTTTACCGTGTTTCCACTTTCTCTCCACAGTATACATGCATCCACATACACAAAAAACTGACAACTGAAACCTAATTCAAAAACTTGATAGTAGTTTAGTGCACAACTAATCACAACTCTCTGAGTAGGAGTGTCTTGCTGCATGCTGTGTCTCCTATGCTAGAGCATATGTGAGAGGGGTGTGGGAGCATGGAGTCCACCACTCCACAAATCCTTAAAACTCCAAACTTCAAACAGCACCAGCTGTTAAAACCTAAGATCGAACATTATATTTCTAAGATCCAAACTAAATCAGTTCACCAGATCTTACACTGAATTACTTTGCATGGTAGGTCATGCATGTCTCATCTGTAATATTAAAAAAATGTAGAAAAGTATAAAATTACACACTTCAAAACACCAGACATTCCCGTGAGCCTCAGACCTCACACACTGACACACATTTTCTAAAACTTGTTGACATTCCTGTAAGAACTCAGACCTACCTGAATTCAAAGTAAACAAGATGCACTTCATTATCTATATCTATCTAGTCTATATCTATACTGACCATACAGCTCTCTTTCTTTACATGTCTCCTTCACATCCATCTTGCTGTTTATCTCTCTCTACATTCCTTGTCCTCTTTCCCTCCCTACATTAGTTTGCATTGCATTACCAATTCAGGTAAGACTGCCCCCTAGCGGCCTAGTCATGCAAAGGCAGCTAGGGGGGAAGTCTTAAGTACAATACAAAGCTTATAAGCAGGTATATGTGTGGGATTTTGAATATAATTAGTAGTTTTAGTAGTAGTGAGATTGAAATTGAGCAATAATTTAATCAGAAATTACTTTATTTTAAGAAATGAATGACAAACAGGAATCTGTCTAAAATATACAGTGTATAGACTGGATGTTAGTAGGTCCAGTAAGTGTTAGCCCCTTTAATATGGACTTATAGTCAAGGTATAGTATGTTGAGGGTGTCGAAGTGGTTAGCCACTGTGGTCCAGGATCTGGGTTCGATTCCAGGTCTGTTGTTTCAGGTCTGTGGGCATGGAGTTTGCATGTTCTCCCGGTGCTTGTTGGATTTCCTACGGGTACCTCGCTTCGCTGCCACAGTCCAAAGACATTCAGGTTAGGCTAATCGGTGTTCCCAAATCGCCCATAGTGTGTGAATGCTGACCGGAGGTTCTACCATGATTGTGAAAATATGGGAATAAATACAGTAATGTACAGTATTGTCCTCCACGGTTCCTGGATGGATGGATAGTATGTCAGAAAAGATTCTCAACAATATCCATTCATGGAAGTGACATTTTAACATTTGATTTGTGCAAAATGTCAAATCTAATCGTGAAACTAATAAACATAGTACTTTTTCCCTCCTCATAGCTATTTTGATGATGGACAACTCTGTGGTTGATCTGGATGCTATTGAAGCCCTATATGAGAATGTAAGTGTCCTTTCCACACTTCATATTTGTATGGTAATTAGGTGTGGGGAGACAACTTTAATCAGTGCCGTGCTATTAAAGTGTTTACACTGCCAGCTCACATATTAACAAGAATGGAAAATTGCTAACTAGGCCTATTAATTATGAAGAAATAGCTGCCTAAACCCCATATTTAGCTCCTTAGCCAGACATTTTATTTGGTGCATAAAGTTTGCTTCTTTGGTTTTAACACTAACTCCAAACCTAATGACGTTAACGTTAAGTAATGTGAGTAACAAGCAATTTATAGACTTACATTTCACACACTCATCTCAAACAAAGCCAAGTTCTAAAGTCACCCTATAAAGACTTGATTATGTGGCTTCTGAAACTTTAGGACACACCGATTTCTATAAAACATGCGCAAAGTTCTATAATTTTTTTATGTAAACAGAAATGGTGTAATTTTCTGGTCCAGACCAGTTGTTATTGCAGAAGCCTTGTTACAATAAGCTGTTAACATGAGCTTTAACATTAAATTAATACCCAGACTACTATGTAGGGTAGAAGTGACTTGTAATTTTACTGTATTACTAAGTATTTTCTTATGGTTTGTTTAAAAAGCATACTTTTTTTCCTCTACAAACTTTTTAACTTAATAGCTATATGTTTGCATGTCATGTTGATGATTTCAAAGTGTTCACTTTGTTAGCTGGGTATCTGTGCTTTTTTATGGTTGTCAGAGTGCTCAGCCCGAGGAGTTGGCGAAAATAAGTAAACACTATGAAACCTCAGATGAAGAGCATGTCAGGCTGTTGGACAAGCCGGAACAGTAAGACACTGCAGATAACATTTTCACTTTTGACATAAAACAGGAACATCATGCCAGGGATTATAAAACTACTTGAACAACAACATTAGAACATGTTGAACAAATGGTATAGATGACCTGCTAAATCCAAGTTCAATGTCCAAATGTTTTTAAGATATGAAGATTAAAAGTGTTGTACTATTGATACTATGTACTAATGCTTTCAGGTTCCTGTATGAGCTCTCTCTGATCCCTCAGTTCTCTCTGAGAGCACGCTGTATCATTCTCCAGTCCACATTCACTGATGCTGTGGCCTCTATTCAGCGCAAAACAAACATTGTCCTCCAAGTGTGCAAGGTACCGTGTTGTTTACAGTGATAAGACATTACTTTTAATTATATGATAGCAAGACTTATTTAATTTAAGCCTTTCTGGAGAACTATTTCAAAAGATCCTACAGTATATTAATTGTAAATGCCATACGTAGAACATCTAAGAGCAGTACTGTATGACTTTA
>JAQMYL010000020.1:9476787-9499729 GCA_030014365.1 Clarias pachynema
TCGGCTTGAATTTAGATATTGTTTTGACCCCACATTCATGTCTCATGTCACAAATTTCACAATGAATTTGAAAGACGCTGGCCTTCCATCGCGTTATATTTGACGGGGAAAGCAGTATGTCCCTTTGAACACTTGATCCCTTGTATGTTATTAGTTCAATCAGATTGTGTTTCTCTGTAGTGACATATGCATTCATGATGATATAGTCGATGATCACTTTTAATGACATTTTTTTGCAAAACATCCTCCACAGGATAACTGCATAAGTTTGGTGGATTATGTTGTGTCTTACTATCTACACAATCTTGATAAGGTAAAAATGTTGATTTTTTTCCTATGAAGTTTCTGTTTTTACATGAACAGCATAAACAATATTTTGCTTTTTCTTATCTAATCTCATTAGAATGTTGGGACTGAAAACTGTGTGTTTCCATTGCCTGAGCCTCAGGATGTCTTCCTTGCTTCTCAAGTTAAGTTCGAAGATCTTTCCAAAGAGCTCCGGAAGCTGAGCAAAGATGTTGAAGGTGAGAGCAATGGCCTTTCAAAATCTAACGAAACTTACCATACACTATGTTTTTTTTTAAACAATTCTAGCTACTGTCATGAGATCTAGTAATCACTGTACTAAAGATATATTTAGTAAATATTGTTCAAGTGTCTGTAATCCAGCTTTTGTCCTGTTTTTGCATTGTTTTAGTTGTGTTGTGTGATTCAGTGCTCTGATTGCTTCTTTTTCATGGTTAGTATTTCACAGTGATTTGCTTTCCCAAGACTGGAAAAGTTACAACACTTGCGTCTTTTACACAAATCAGAATAGACATGAAAAACATTTTATTGCAGCAAGTTTGGTTCTTAGACATTGCTCACATTACAGAGTGATGTTAGGATGGAAGGCTTACTTGAATATATTTTTGCTTCCTGGACTTCATTTCTTTGCATATTTTACCTTTCACTATGTTTTAGTTTATTTACAGTGTTAAGTGTACCTCTTTGTAATGTGTCCATATGGTACGACACACAACTGCAAAACCTTTTCTTGTGTGTGTGTGTGCGTGTGTGTGTGCGCGTGTGCGTGTCTGTGTGTGTGCGTGTGTGTGTGTGTGTGTGTGCGTGTGCGTGTGTGTGCGTGTGCGTGTGTGTGCGTGTGTGTGTGTGTGCTTCTATGGTGTGCATGTTAGACAAAGTGGAGTCTCTGTGATTTTGCCATGGCGCCTTTTAGATATGTCTTTAATCCTGCCCATCTGATGCTTTCTGGTATTGTATGATTTCAAGGCTTTGTTGTATATGTCATCTCAGAGGGTCGCAGGCTTGTAGTGCTGCTGTTCTTATGTAATCTGAGGGAAGAGCAGCTTATCTTCCCGCAGGCCGCTCTCTATCTCTGCACAGATGCACCACAGTTCTCCTGTTACACTGTATCAGATTCAGTTCAGTGTGGCCCTGCAGATTTGTGTCAGAGATTCCTTTCTTTAGCTCTCAACAAGCCCTTCTTATCAGGCGACTGAGAGACTGCCAAATCTGGCCCATCACGTTCTCCCCTTTGTCTCACTGTTTGAACTAACCCTTATGCCTGCAATGAACCATGTCTTTTTTTTGTTTTATATGGTTTTGTTTTGTTTTGCAATGGCATGTTTAGTTTGTTTGCCCCATGCACATAGTTTATGCTCGTTCTCTCGTTCTCTATCTATACAGAGTGCTATTATGCTATTCAGTGGTACAGGATATTTCTGATATTTAAATGAATGCGAATTGTATTGTTTTGTGCAATAGTTAGATTTTGTAAATGTTGCATATGGCAATTTTTGCATTTAGGTCTCTTAATGCATTATGGACTAACCACTCAGTATCATTGACATCTTTGAAAAAGAAATGTCAGTTACACATATGACACTGTTTACATTCTGGAAGACTGCTTAAGTAATCTTCTTCTGTATCCTGGGGGTTTTATTACATAACTAGCCACCCTACAGTTTACACAAATGCTGAATGAAAACAGTGACATGAGAGTCTTATCAGAGGCAGATGCAGATGGACTGAATCCAGCAGGCCTGGGTTCCCATCGCTCTCTATTATGACTGGGACAGCAGTCTGGCCCCTCTGATCCTCGGATTGGACTGAACTGACGATGAACAAACGGCGCAGCCTGGTGCCACAGGGGGGGTAGCAGATATCTGCTGCCGCCATCAGTGGTGCCACAAGACAGGCTCTGAACCTCCGACTTCTCCATAGGTGCAGCTTCTTAACCTGCCTGATTTTAAAAATAGTACACTTACTATACCTTTCTTGTGCTTTGAGAAAACAGTAAGCTATGAAGGACAGTTTTGCCAAAAATATTCATCATGTTTTAATGATAAGTTGTCCGGTAGTTTTAAAAAGTGAATAATATTCACTTTAGCTCCAGTAACTGCTTTATCATGGTGAGAGTTGCAGTGATTCTGGAGCCTATCCCACAACACAGTCACAAGGAGGAAAGACACCCAGTCCATCTTTAGGCACCACATACACTTTTATTCACACAATAAAATTCATACCTAGGGGTAATTTATTGTAGCCAAACCTCCTGTTGGCATGTTTTTGGAGATGGGAGGATACTAGAGAAGCCAGAGGAAACCCACGCATGCATGTGGCGACCATACCCAGAATCTCCACACAGACAGTAATCTAAGCTCACAAGCTAACTGGTAACCACTGGCTAATTATAATAATAGTGAATAACTATAATAGAAATAATAAACTTAAATTAACAAAATGTCTAATGATTTTTGTAAATATTCACAACAATTGCAGTTTAGCAGATAGTCAAGTAATTAGGAAATATAAAGTACGTAATATATTACATAACTAACTTTAAGGACTAAGCAATAGTAGGGGCTATTTTTGGATGGTGCTTTTTTTTGTCATACAGGTTGTGAGAAGGATGTCCAAAGTGTGTGCTTAACATCATCTCAGGAATGCATCCATCCCTTCAAGGAGAAAATGGAAGCTTTTATCTCCAGTGGTAAGTCAAGTATTAAAATATCTAAGAACATCTTCAAGACCACAATGTGTTCAAATTGTCTTAAAACATACTACCCAAGACCACAGTGGGTTCCAACTGTGAACAACTTTGGAACCACCAAGATTGCTCTGACCATCTGGGTAAACTCTGTACCCAGGCTATAAGGGAGATAATCAAAAATCCATTGGCCCCTAATAGGGTTTTTGAAGTCCACTGCAGTGCACTGCACTGAGAACTTGCCCTAGTGAAACCACCTCAGAAATACTTCATCAAGCCAAGAAAACATTTTCCAAACTAGCATATACTGTCAGACTGGAGCGAAGTTTAATCCTTCAGCAACCCAGAGCATATAGCCAAGACAAAGTACGGATGACAAATGTTTAAATGTCATTGAGTGACTCAGCAAAAGACCAGGCCTGAACCTGGAACACATCTATAGAGAGACCTGAAGATGGCAGTTGATAGATACTCCCTGTAAAATCTGACTAGGTTTGAGAGGATCTGCTAGGAAGAATGGGAGGGACTGGGCAAAGGATGCAAAGTTGTAGACTCAAAAAGTAGAGAAGCTGTAAATGTTGGCAAAAATGTTTCTACAAGGATCTCTACAAGGATTAGCATTTTTACATACACACAGCAAGTGTACATACATGAATGCCTACAAACTAGTTTTGTTTTGACATTATGGTTTATTGTGCGCAGAATAAATTATGCAAGAACAATCAGCATCTCCAAAACCACTTTATATTACAAACTGCGGGAAAGCTTACTAAGACTGGAGCAATACAGACTGAAATGTTCACAATAATTACTTCATTATCTCTGATGCACACTAAAGATCTCATTCAGTTGCCTTGGAGAATATCTGTGATTGGCCCTTTTGGGGACCTGATAACTGTCTGTGGTCTTCTCTACCTGTGTGAGATAGCTAGCAGTCAGGTTCAGAAGGCAGACAGACAGATAGGGATCGCAGAGGTTTTGGCAATGAACACGACCTCTAAGTGACTCGACTTATTTGTTTCAACCTTACTCTTACAGTTTCTTTCAAAGTTGAGAAAAGCCTCTATAGTGAAGCACTTCAAGAATATGACTGAGGAAATGGAAGAAATAATTTACTGTCATGTGACAGCCTGAATGTCACAGCACCATCTGTGATTGTCACATTTAGACACTAATTGGGAAAATTAAGTTCAATGTGTGTTCATTTTAAAATTCATGTGCAGATGAGTGTTTCAAAGGTAAATGAGTTCATTACACAGAACAATTCTGTTGTTTTTGCAGCTCAAAAAGAAAAAATAGCAACTGAACATCATCTCTTATCTGCCCAAAAAAGGTATGATATTATTTTTGATTTTATAATTGTTCTTTTTGATTTTTTTTTAAATGATATTATTTTGTGCTTTTTATGAAGCTATTGACTCGTTTCATTTTATTTTTTAAATGACAGCATATGACGAAAAGCTGTTCATACTGTATAGCAAAAAATATATAAACTCCTCAGTTTTAAAAACACTTTTGTAATGTTACTGCCACAGCTTTACCCCTGTCTGTTACAAACACTGTTACTGGAGACCATAAAAAATCCTAAATTTAAAATTTGAAAAAAAATTTTTTTTATTACATTAAAAGTAAACTTTGCTACCAAACAACTGTGTTTTTATCAAACATGTTTTCAGTCTGTTAATGTGGAGCATCTGTCTCCTTTTTAAGTTACTGCAGAATTGAAAACATATTAATAGGAGTGTACTGATATAAAACTACAAGTGGTGTTCAAGTCAAACCGGGAATTGTGATGAAATTTCTCTTGAATGAAAATGTTAAATTGACCTTTACAGAAGACTTCAAGCACGTTAAGGTGATAAGACTCTTATTGTGTCCGTGTAGCAAGAGATTATATAGAGAAATAAAGGTACAGTAGTTTTACCTTCATAACTGTATTCTGTTATTCTGCACAATCAAGAGTCCGGCTTTGACTTGAACACCACTCATATTATCAGAGATGCTATTGCAGAAAATTTATCAGTCCTTAATCCTTAGTCCTTAATCAACATTAAGAATTCAAGAGTACTATTAACTATCACAAAGTATTTAATTTCATAAAATAAACAATTCTCATAGTGTGACGTACAGTAGGTCTTGAATATGTTTGTGTAATGAGATTCAGACTTTCTAGATATCCTGTATTTCATCTCTACTTTCATTCTTACTCATTCTCTTAGCTTCCATGACCTGGTGCAGTATTTTGGGATGAAGCCCCGTTCTGGCGAGCAGGATGTCCTTCCAGGACATGTTTTTATGCTCTGGTTTGAGTTCTGCAATGACTTCAAGACCAGATGGAAGAGGGAGAACAAGGCCATTTCAAATAAGAGGTAAAAAAAAAAAAAAAAAAGTGTTTTCCCATAGTTGCCTAAAGCTTTAACATTGGTCTGGATTTAAATTGCTTATTTTTTTACTCCTTGACTCTTTTATAGTCTAGTAAAGGTTTTTCTATGCAACATACAATTCCTTTTATTGTTAGAAATATAAACATCACTGTTTGGTACACCGTGGCGAATGATTAAATTTGTGGTTATGGGAAAATCGTGTGGCCTTTATTTTTATCCAAACTATTTCCCTGCATTCCAGACTGAAAGAAGCCCAGCAATCAGTCCGCAACATCACTGCAGAGAAAAAAGTGGAGACCAAGCAGGTCAATGCAAACGGTCTGGTAAGAGTCCAACTTTGAGACAGTTATCTATAGACAGTCACTTATGGATGGTCATTAAGAATTTGAATAAAGACGTGATAGAATTACCATCACAGTAGCCAGTTAAGATTCATGGTTAATTTCTACTTGTGGAAAATACTGTTTGTTGAAGCAGGCCCCCAAAACCAAATTTGACCAGACTGTAATTATGAGGGGAAACAATGTCCATCTTTCCTGTTTCTATAACCAATGATTTAAAAGTCATTTTGGGTTCATTTTCAGGGTCACAACCATTTGCTGTCAGAGAAGATCATCTTAGGTTCTATGTAGTGTGTAATTATAAATATTGTGTAAAAGAAACTGAAACTTATGAAGGCCAAGCAAAATGCTGTTTTCTTTTTTTTTTCATAACAGAAGGAAAGACTGCGTCTAAAAGAAGCAAGCCTATCCAGCACCATAGACACAACTGACCCTCCACAATGACAGTATACTTTTGTCATTCATAAATTTAAGTTTGTTTTTTTTACTTTATTTCATATTTTGCTTCTAAATAGTCAGACTTACTTGTATTCTTAATGTACTGTAGTATTGAGGAAAGGTTCTCCAGGCTTACTAAAGGACTTTTTTAGTACATTTTTGTTGCACATTTTCAGTCCAGTCCCTGTACCTGACCTGTTTCAGAGGAATGTTTTGTGTTTGTTAAGCCACACAGTGACGTATAAAACATTCAAGCTAAAAAATGTCTAACTTAAGGCATGAACCAGTGAGAAACAAGTGCAGATGATGACAGATGATTAGGCCAGTGATTAGTATTCTAAGTGTTGGAACAGACGAGAAGGGAAATGAGGTTGCTGCTGAGGTTGTTACGTAAACAAACAATTTTTTCATATCTTTAGGCACTTTGCAGCCTGTCACATTAAAACATGTGTTCCTATTTCTTTAATTTAATCTACATCATTTAATATTAAAAAATAAGGGATGGATTAATACTTCTGCTCAGTACTGTATTAGTATGTAACTTTGGCATGGGTATACCTTACATTGTTTTTTTCTCTATCTGCTGATTTAATGTGATAATTTACATGAGATTTGAATCAGTTCACCTGAATTAAATATATTATTTTTATAGCACTTTTAACAACACACTTTCACGAACCAGCTCTATGGAAATGTAGCTTTAGATCCATAATGAACAAGCGAATATGACTGTGGTAAGAACGAACTCCCTAAGAAAAGATAAGCAGGAAAACTTGAGAGGAAGGCCATTTAAAAGGGAACCCATCCCTGGCGTTCCATGTCACTGCATATAGTGCAATAATAAAACATTATACCTGTATACTATATAGTCAAACAATCCTTAACATTAGGTGAGAATTTTCCATATGGCCTTATGGTTACAGCAGCAGTTTTGTAACCAAGACTGGTAACCAAGTAAATGTGGTTTTAATAAATATGGACAGACTGTCCAATAGCCCCAGCTTGTCTGTATTTAAAGAAAAACACCAGTCTATAAACCTCAACACACTCTTGCCAGGAACTTTCTTCGGTCTCACTTGATCAGATTCCCCACAACACACCCACAAACTGTTACAGACAACAAAAGATATCTTTATTTTGCATGTTGAGGATATTGTATTTTGAAATACTTGTTTGCATGAATAAAATACTAAAATACAATAACAGCATAAAAAGTTGTAGTCATATGATACTGTATGTAAAGTAAACATTTGAAAATGGAAATTGTTTTTGTATACTTATTTTCTTATTTATTTAAAATATGTTGTTTGAAAAGGATGAATCGATTGTAGTAGCAATGAGAAGTTTAGTTCGGAAATTCAAATACAAAACTGAAGACAATAAATATCCATATCATTTAAAAATAAAAAAATACATTTTTTGTTTTTTCAGCATTCAGAATAATTAAAAAGCAGTATGTACATTAATGACTCTTTCCTTTTCATCATTCAAGATACCTTCATCCACATAGTGGAGACTGACAGGATTTTTCACTGATTATTGGAATAGCATATATTTACATATATATAAAATAAAATAGAAAATAATCTTTGAACACAAAACATGGCCCACATCTGTTTTACTAAAAGTCATGTTTGTGCAATAGTAAGCATAGCATGCATTCCATACCATTTTCATATGGTATCCTTAACTGTAATTTTCAATTACCATTTATCATTTAAGAAATCTCCTCAGAAATGGCAGTAGCTACAGTGGAATAAGAGCACTTTTTTCCCAAGATGCCTGAAACAGACTTTTTTTTAAAACAAACTGTAAAAGTCCACAGAGGCTACATTTACACACGGATTAAAATAATGTGAGTACTGCAACAGAAGCTCCAACAGACCTCTAAGAGAAACAATGGTGGTATTTTTCTAAAATATACTACTCACTCATTCTCTATACCACTTATCCTGAACAGGATCACGGGACACCTTGAGAATATCCCAGGGAACTTTGGCACTAGGCGGGATACACCCTGGACTGGGTTTCAGTCCATTGCAGTAATACATACTAATACTGCTGAAATAATATACTACTTAAAATAATACCATGTGTTATCGATAGTCTGTGACTATTTTTGAAATATTGCACACTCTCCGAGAATTTGCAACTAAACTGTATGTTTCCTTTACCCTGGGGTGGTACCATCAAGAGTGCACCATTCTTACTTTTAGTGTGTATCTTCATACAGACTAAAACTTTAGTCTAAAATGATGTGCATTAGGTTTATAAATCATTAATTAACTATAAAAACCACAAAATGATAAAGATACACTATGTCCATGATCCCAGATGTACAAACACACATTAAAGGTACAAAAGATTGACTCTTAAAAGCACTACTGCATTAAGAAGGAAAGGTTGGGTTTAGTTTGGCACTGTCGCCTTGCACCTCAGGGGTCCAGAATCGATTCCCCCATCAGGTTTGTGTGCATGGAGTTTGCATGTTCTCCCTGTGCTTGGTGGGTTTCCTCCCACAGTCCAATAACATGCAGATTAGGCTAACTTGCATTCCCAAATCGCCTGTAGTGTGTGATTTAGGGTGCGACTGTGTGCCCTGCAATAGATTGGTATACCCATCCAGGATGTTTCCTGCCTCGTGCCCTAAGTCTCCTGGGATAGGCTCCATGCCCCCCGCGACCCTGTGTACCGAATAAAGCATTATAGGCAATGAGTAAATGTACCAGTTTAAAAGAAGGTACTGTCAAAAGTGCACCATTCTTACTTTTAGTGTGTATCTTTTACAGAGTAAAACTTTACTTTTTACTCTGATACGCATTAGGTTTATAAATTTTTAAGTATAAAAACCACAAAACAATTAAGATACACTATGTCCATGGTCCCAGCTGAAAAATACAAATTAAAGGTACAAAAGACTGACTCTTAAAGGCACTACTCCATCAAGTAAGAAAGGTGGAGTTTAGTAGGTCTAGTCCTCAAGCTCCAATTAGAGCTTCATTAAAATGCTTTTTTTTCCCCCATAGAAGCAAACCGTAGTAGTAGGCTTTATTATGGACTGTGTGTGACTGTGTAATGCTGATACGGGAAAGAAACACGTTGCCGTGATCAGCACCTATTAATCCAAGTCTATGGAAGCGCAGCGGCACTGTTTGACGCGACGCACGCGCTTCCGTCTGATTCTCGGGATCTGGCTCGGGCATATCAGCGTGTACGTGACGACGGTGAACGTTTTCGGCTTGCAGAACGAGCAGGACTGGAAGGCGCTTTCCTCTTGGTAGACGTGTCGCGGAATGTAAAATGAGTTGCACTGGCCGTAGCAGAAGCTGTTAACGATGGTACGGCTGACGCAGCCCTCTTCCTGCAGGGTCTGTTTCAGCGGCTGCGTCTTGCACCAGTCCCGCTTCAGGTAGTGGCGCTCGGTCACGTGCAGAGCCTCCTGGCTGGAGTCGAGCACGTCCTGTGCCGGCGCATGCGCGGATGTTCCCGATGAGGACCAGAGCGGTGCAGGCGGCGCTGTCTGCTCCCAGGAGTTCGGGCTGAGTTTAGCGTGATGAGGAATCACGCCTTGAAAGCCGCCGCTGCTCCAGCATTTCACAGGACTGCAGAGTAGCCACAGACCCAGGATCACGGCAAACGATGCCACTTTCGCCATCTTTTCGGATAAATATAGAAAGCAAAAGTGCTTATAGGACACAGCATGAAGTTAAATATTAACTCATTATTTCTGCTAAAAGGTGTAGGATTTGGATTGTAATTATTCAAACTATTTCAAAACTATCTTGAAATAGTGTAATCTGTATAATCAGGCAATCTGCCAAAACTTATTAAAAAATATATATTTTCTGTCAATTTTTTTATTAAATCATTCTTTTTAATATTGTATATAAATAAACAAATCTGACAGGTTCCTCTTTCTCATTTTCAGTTATCAGACTTCAGGTATCAGAAACCATATTTCTGTAACAAGCTAACATTAATATGCAAAGGCTAGTGATGAACTTGAAAACATTCAAGTTTCTATCATCACTCTTACCTTGTGAGTTGCCAGGTGTTGCTTTTGTGCATAAAGTTCACGCGGGATAATTATGTCCAGCCTCGTGCCTTGAACAACGAAAGTGAATTGAAGATTCAATATCCACAGCTGATACGCTGAGCAACAGAAATTACGAAGCGTGCGCGCAGAGTTTTAAGTGTAAGTGGGCAGGATGCAGTGAGACAGACCCGCCTCCACCTCAGCCTGGCACATGGAGCTCTTAGTTAATGTACCGCATGTTTGTGGGAGATGATTCAATAAGTTAGTTGAGTGAAATGTCTGAGGAAAACAAAAAACTTAATAAAAAAATTTTTAATCTTAAATTAATGAAAACTCAAATGCAAAGGAAAGCAATGAGGTATCTATGTTGTGAAACATATTTTATATAGAATTTTACAGACCACACAAATCATAAATTTACCCAAAACTGCCTGCTTTTCCTTACAGACATAATGTAAAGCCTGCATTAAAAATTAATGTTCATCATAATTGGTTAATCCCTTTTGCTTTTCGTACATTGTTCTCAAGCTTTGACACAAATTATAAAGCAGTTGGGTTCATCATACATTTCTAAATGTTACATTTTTACTTTTGGTAACACTGAAGAAGAACTAAAAACACACATGGTATCGTTATTTATTTATTTATTTATTTATTTTCTTACCTACTTATTTACTTACCTACTGACTTTTACTGGCTTACACAACTATTGCATGACAAAGAATTCTACAATACCCAAACATGTCTAAAGTGCACAAATCTCACATCTGGAAGATACAGGTGTGTGACAAATGTGGTGTGATCAAATAGAGTTCAGCAAATAAATACCAAATGTACCATATTAAACATATTTTTTTAAGAAAGTTTTTTTTTTTTGAAAACACGTGAAAAAAATGCATGTGAATATGTTTGTTTTATTTTATTTTTGTGTTAACTTTCTTAAAACAAAAAATGATGTCAGGGAAAAATATTTTTAAATGATCACTATCTTCAGTTTCATCAGTTTGATCTTATGATTTAGATTTACTGGTTTAAATTTTAACATGCATTAACTGATCAATACAATATAACTCAATTATACATCTGCCTTATAATATTATATTTAGACTTGTCTTGTAGTGGTTTCCATTTCTTGCTCCTCTGGAAAATGTGGCACAGATTTCTTAGCCACCACATTGTCCAGTCTCTGTCCCATCAGATATGGGTTGGTGCTCTGAAACAGAAAACAGAACGGCGTCTGTCAGCTTTTTTCTTAACGTGATACCAGCACAAAAAGTCTTGTGGACAGGGGTGTTATGTTTTTAAATTCTTAGGTTATCTTCAACCAGTCTAAAACCACATGATTTTATGTTATGACTGTATTAATGGATGGTTAAAACACACGCGCACACACACGTGGCACAGATGCACATGCGTGCACACACACGAACAAGCCAGTTGTGAAAACTGAAGGAAAATTTAATTTTCATTTTTGAATTATTTATTATTTGAATACTTTTTTTTGCAAAAGTGTTTCGGCACATTCTAATTTCATATACCAAAAAAGAACCTAATTGTAATTTTTTACAAAAAAGCAAAGCATCCATGAAATCATTTGCATTGCCAATGTGTAACATGTCACTATAAGCTGAAAGAGAGTGTTTGTGACGAAAGGCAGTGTGCTGAGCAAATCTTTTTTGTTTGTTTTGGGGGAGTAGCAGTCAGACACATAAGGGATGAAAATTGAAAACCACTAGGGTAAGGCGCTTGGAAAATATAAACCACTAGACTGGTAGAGATATCTGTTTTATCATATATTGTGACTAAACTGTGAAACCATGACACCATGACACTGGAACATCCATTCTAGTGGGTGTACATCTCAGATATTGTTAAATCAAGTTATCAAACAATAGTATTATAAAATACCCTTTTTCTTCTTTTTGGTCCTCCTTTCAGTTTTTCATACAGCAGCTTTTTATTCTGGAAGTACAATAAAAAAAATTGTCAGTCATTGGCAGAATAATTATTTTTCCCTTTAAATTTTCCTACACAAGAAAAAGAAAAAGTTGTAATTAGTCGAAATAGTAAGTGCTTGCATATTTTTTTCAACTAGAATAAAAATGGTTCAAATTAATCTTTTAATTTATTATAAAAAATATTTTATGTTTAGATTTTTTAACATAATGAATAAAGATTTACAGATTCAAGTCAATATCCTCAACAGCAACACATAAAGTCTGTTTCAGTTAGAGAGTTATGTTGTGCTGTTCTGAGACCAGATGTTATCCAGATGCTAATCTTTAGTTTGGTAATCTATGTCCAAGTTGTCTACACTGTAACTCACCCATTTGGCCAGTGAGGGGTAGTCATGCTCTGGGTCAAAGAGATGTTGGTGTTTCTGAAACTCTCGGCTGAACTCAGCTGTGTCTGGTGAATTCTCCAAACACCCATCAGAAGCTAAAAACAACAACAAAAACAAAAGAAAAATTTATCAGAAAACTAAAACCATATATAAAATGTATTCTAATAAATACAATTTATTCTCATTTTTATCTACTTTATCTAATAGAAATAAGTAAAATTTAACTTCCTATTACTGAGTATGGTGAGTTTATAATAATAAATATATGATGAAAAAAATTATATGGTGTTAATAATAATAAACATTTTTCAAGCATAATATTTAAGTGGGACTAGATTAGGTCTTTCATTCAGATATTCTAGACTCTTTCGTACCCGTTTTTCCCAAAGGACATGGGTTAGGGGGATCAGGATATCCATGGTCCTGGCTGAAGTCTTTTGGGACATTGTCCCCAGTCAATTCTGCAACAATATTAGGGATGTTTCCATAAGGGCCAAGATGTTGAAGTCCCTCATGAGCACCACCTAGAGGACACACACTTCCATAACTTATCATGCAGACAGAATTAAACACATTAACAGTTAAAGAAAAAGAAGAACATACAAATAAAAAGACACACATTATACAATAGTTACTTTAAGTCCACTAATTTGATTGGACAAGTAGACCTCCAAGAGCGCTAATATGTTGTACAACAGCATAGGTATATTTCGTAGTTTGCAGGCTTGGAGGCTCAGCCTAACGTATGCTGTTATTCAGCATAGCATCACTCTTAATTATGCTGTGAGTATGGTAAAAAAAAATATTCCTAATTAACCAGATCACCATTTTACAAACAGCAAGCCACTGTTCAAGAATAAAAATGTAACATGAAACATAAAACCAGCCTATAAGCAGATAATATTGCTAACATCGCCAAAAACAAGTTTAAAAAATGAGAAATTATTTTTCAGTTTTCTGTAAAAGTTTTTATCCTGTAATTGTCTTGACAATAAAATTGCTGTAATATAAAACATGAAATAAAACTACATAAAAAGAGTATTAATTAATTCATTAATTCATACATTCATTCTTGCATTCATTCATTCATATTCTGCAGTCACTTTATCCAAGGTTCCAGTGGATTCAGGTTCCGCTGACAGAAGATGATGCCAACCCACCATGAACCAAAAGTATTTTGTTTGTTTGTTTGTTTAACATTTAACCATACAAACTCGACTTACATAAAAAAAAGTTACTTAAATTTAAAATCTCTTTTTAAAAAATCCAAAATAAAAATAATTGCAAGAACTTGATTTATTTACTGAAACTGTCTATTGTTTTTATTTCCTTAGTAACCCGATTCACCCACATTGCTTAAGTAATGTTGCTTGTAATTTAAAAATGCTAGTTATGTATTTTTATAATATAAGGTTCAAGGCTTGGGCACATCTAGAATTTAATTCTAATTCTTTTTAAACGAGCTCAACACAATGGAGTGATTTACAGTAATAGACCTGTGAACAGGCTACGGAGTGATTGTTATTAGTGTATTAACATATTTACTTATGCATTCATAATATTCTAATATTAATTGGTGTGTGTGTGTGTGTGTGTGTTTACCCTGTATGTTGAGCGGGCCTGCTACATTAGCGGCTTGGTGAGCGGTGAACTCCTCGCGGGGTCGCGCGATGCCCAGCTGCTCCATCACCCCGTGCAGGAGCCGCTCGATGTCGGCGTCTGCGCGCGCGCTCCGTCCGCACACCAGCGCCGCCATGCTCAACACCAGCGCCCAGACTACCGAGCCCATCACTGCACCAGCGAGTGCGCAACAAACACCATGCGAATCACAACATGGTCATTTTATTCTGATATCATTACCAATATTCGCTATATTTCTATCCCTAAAAATGAACGCATGCTTTATTATGATCCACAAAATGCAAACGCATATTTGTGTATATTTCTCATGCATATATTGCAGTTTAATTTGAAGCAAACATGCAACATTAGAATGTACACCGCAGTGTTGACGCCATGGCTTTCCACCCAAATCCAGCTCCATCTTTCGCAAACAGGAAAGCACAATGTCTCACATTTCTCTAAGCATCAAAACGACAACTAAGCATTGCGCTCATACGACCAATCCTGAAACAAGGATTAAAAACAAGACCTTACCGTTTAATGAGTATCAGAAGGGGCTACGATGATGATGATGAGAAGAGAGACGCTCTTCCTTCTCTCTTCCGGAATACTGCACTGTTGCTAAGCGACCCAGTTCCTCTCCGTTGCACGCTGGGCAAAAGGACACAAGGACAGGCAACTCCCCTTTATTACTCATCTTTATTATTAAAAAGTTTTTTTACATTACACACATATAGTATATTTTAACAGGAAAAAATCTTACTTTGGAAACAGAATAGACTTTTTTTATTGACACTGCACATAAAACAAATTGAATGAAACTAAAAATTAAAATAATTATTCCACTTGAAGAATTGCAGTGGCACTATGTACAGGTAGGGTGGTTGGGAGTTAATACATAGTCGAGAATATTGCACATAGGTCTGTGAAAGTAACTTTAAGTGTGCATGTGTGTGGTGCACATGGTCCCCAACAGTCATTGTCAATGTCTGGCATTATTTACTTCTTTACTATTATTTACTATGTGATGTGATGGACCTGAAACAGCTGCCAGAGGGCAGCAAGTCAAACAGATGATATTCACAAGGGGACGGGACTTTCAGTACATTGGTTGCTCTGCTTTGGCAAAGACAGCTGAATTAGTCTTCAAAGGGGGCAGTGAGCAGCAGATGATTTTCAGGGAGGTGTTGATTACTCTTTGAAGGGCTTTCTTGTCTGCTGCAGAACAGCTGGTGTATGCAATGCAATGCAAAGCATGCGCCCAATAGTTATAGGACACAAATACTGTATTCATGCAGGGTGGGTTATTTTCTAACGTTTCCTTATTACATGTTATGATAATATGGTTTGCAGTTGCTCACCAGGGACAAGCCTGGAGAATATTTACCCTAGATGAGACACCAGCCTACTTCGTAGCAATTCACATTTGATTGCAATTCAGCATAGCCAGTTCTTCATGTTTATGGATGGGGTAGTAACCAAGAAAACCCAGATGAAATTTATGTAAGCGTGAGGAGATCTTTCGAAACTACACACAAACTCAGGATTAAAAAAGAGAAGAATCGGTGACCCAAGCTGTGAGGTGGCAAAGGTACCTGCGGGGGCCAGGGGTAGCTCAGTGGTTAAGCCATTGGACTAGGGTTCGGAAGATCCCAGGTTCAAACCCCACAACCACCAAATTGCCACTGTTGGGCCCTTGAGCAAGGCCCTTAACGCTCAGATGTGTAATGAGATTTAAAAAAAAAAAAAAAAAAAAAAGTAATTCGCTCGGGATAAGAGTGTCTGCCAAATGCCTAAATGCTGCTCTGATCTTGTAGACTTTTTCCATTCTTAAATTTTTTAAACACCAATCATGAACAAAAGACAATAAGAAGCTTAAATACTGTTAACAGTCCTTTCATTTATTACAATAGTAAATGTATATACAGTAATTAAAACAGTACAAATGCAGACAGAGGGATATATAGATGGATGGGTTAGGCATTTAGAAGCATTTCCTGTGGACAATGGAGGGGCCAGCCTCATCGTATTCCTGCTTGCTGATCCACATCTGCTGGAAGGTAGACAGGGAAGCCAGGATGGAGCCACCAATCCAGACAGAGTATTTACGCTCAGGGGGAGCAATGATCTAGAGAAAAGGAGGAGTCATCATCAAAATGTGCATAGAACAGGTTCAGATTGCTTTTCTGGTTTCATTTCATCACTTAATCTCTTACCTTGATTTTCATGGTGCTGGGGGCCAAAGCAGTGATCTCCTTCTGCATACGGTCAGCAATACCAGGGTACATGGTGGTACCACCAGACAGGACGTTGTTGGCATACAGGTCCTTGCGGATGTCAATGTCGCACTTCATGATGCTGTTGTAGGCAGTCTCATGGATACCAGCAGACTCCATACCTGTCAGGTAAAGTCACATCAGTGAAACCTGTTGTTAACCTGGATGAAATGTTCTGCTGGGCTTAGCCAACAGCAGGGGGTAAGTGCACTGTACAAGTAAGACACACCAATGAAAGAAGGCTGGAAGAGGGTTTCGGGACAACGGAAACGCTCGTTGCCGATGGTGATGACCTGACCATCAGGCAACTCATAGGATTTCTCCAGGGAGGAGGAGGATGCAGCGGTGGCCATCTCATTCTCAAAGTCCAGAGCAACATAGCACAGCTTCTCCTTGATGTCACGCACAATCTCACGCTCAGCTGTGGAGGACATATTTTAGTCATTAAATACAAATATATATAATCTACAAATACAAAAGATATTCTTATGTGTTGAGCAAATTTTAAAACAATCACTAGAATTTCCTAAAATTCTCTTATCTACACGTACCAGTGGTCACGAAAGAGTAGCCACGCTCAGTGAGGATCTTCATCAGGTAGTCAGTCAGATCACGACCAGCCAGATCCAGACGCATGATGGCATGGGGAAGAGCATAACCCTCATAGATGGGCACATTGTGGGTCACACCATCACCAGAGTCCAGCACAATACCTGTGAAGCAGTGGAATAGAGTACACATTTCATGTAAATATCCAAACTGGTAATAATAATAATAATAATAATAAGGAGTTTTTCTGGAGATACTGACCAGTGGTACGGCCAGAGGCATACAGGGACAGCACAGCCTGGATGGCCACATACATGGCTGGAACATTGAAGGTCTCAAACATAATCTATAGCAAAAACAAGATGTTGGTCACTTTAAGTAATCTTTTAAGTGAAGCATGAGTGTCAGCAGGGTATTTGAGAGTGATTGTATGGTGAGGCATAATGTAATCTGTACTGTCGACTGACCTGGGTCATCTTCTCCCTGTTGGCCTTAGGGTTGAGGGGGGCTTCAGTGAGCAGTGTGGGGTGTTCCTCAGGGGCCACACGCAGCTCATTGTAGAAGGTGTGGTGCCAGATCTAAGACAAAGGTTTAAAAAAAAGTTTAGTAGGAAATCTAGCACTAATATCCCAAAGAATAGAAGGTTATTGTGTTATTAACATTCTGATTTGTTAGAATAATCATTCTACGTTTCTGAATCGAGTTGTTTGAGTAATTTGCACTCACCTTCTCCATATCGTCCCAGTTGGTGATGATACCATGCTCAATTGGGTACTTGAGAGTCAGGATACCTCTCTTGCTCTGGGCTTCATCTCCAACATAGCTGTCCTTCTGACCCATACCCACCATCACACCCTGTTGGGAGAAGTCATTTATCAGAAATCACTGATTTGTTTGCTCTTTAATACAGATAAGTATTAATCAGTGTTTCAGTAGATAAATTTGAGAGTATGTTGTTGCTACATTGTGGTGGGAATTTGATGTACCTGATGACGGGGTCTTCCAACAATGGAAGGGAAGACAGCACGGGGAGCGTCATCACCGGCGAACCCAGCCTTGACCAAACCAGAGCCATTGTCACACACGAGGGCGGTAGTCTCGTCGTCGTCACACATGATTACGGTTTGCTTGGATTGGTCTGAAAGAAAAATAGATACCAATGAGAATATTATATTCTCACCACTATAACTCTATGAACATCTCTTTGTGGGGGAAATTCTTAATGTATCCAGGAAAACCTAGAGGAATAAAGTTTATCATATACTGAACAATGTAATAAGAAATGACCATAATGAAAGGAAAAGGAAAAACTAAAATTACATCAACAAATTTGGAAAATTTTGGCTGCATTGTCAAAATACTGTTTTAAGCATCTGTGAATGTAATCGCAAATAGAGTGACTTGTAGATCCCACTTACATAAAGCTATTTTACAAACAAAGGAACTTGTCAGCTAATCAGTGACAGAAGGGTCCTAGCTCAGCTGTCTACACATAGAAAGTCTTCTCTTCCCAAAACCATTAATAATTCCCTTTGTTTAATTAGCCAACAGCTTGGATATTTTGTAGAAAGGTGGAAATAGAATGGAAATAGACATTTGAGTTTAATTTTTATAGTCCGCATTTATGGATTTAACTAGTTGGCAAAACTTACAAAGGAACTGTTTTAACCAACAGGGTTAGGGTTAGTTTTACTTTTTCTGTCAAGCTTTCTGAATGTTTCTGCAAACGATTTCTGAACATTTCTGCAAAATGAACTTAAACTGTAGTTGGCTTCCTATAGAAAGTGAGTTTCCCGCTATCTGTCTTTAGAGATTAAAAAAGGCTTAGTTATGTTACCAAATATTGATTATCAGTTAATCCATCTTTGCCATGTAGATCTCTAAGTTTTGTATCCTAACCTTTTTCATCTCCACCTTTCCTGTAGTAGCCCAGGAAAAAAAACAGAAAGCACTTACCAAGCTGTACTGGAAGATTAGAGTTTCCACTGGGACAGAGCGTGAGTGAGAGGGATGCTCCTTAAATATACCAGGAGGCCAGGGGCCCAGGGGGTGGGGGCTCAAGTATTCACACAAGCCTAAATAAGTGCTGTTGAAAAAATGGCCCACTAGAAAAGGAATGCAGTACCTGATCTTCAGTCAGAGGAATCTACTAAAATGGAATGGTGATTTTTAGGATTCGATAGTCCCTCCCTGAGGAAGTACGTCTGCCTTTTATGGAAAACAAAAGAAGACTATAGTATCTATCCTACAGTCGTAACAGTTCATTCATTTAAACTTCTATTATTCAAGAAACATTATTGACAAGTTTTTTGTTTTTTGTTTTTTTGGGGGGGGGGGGTAGTATATAAATAAATAAATACAAATAAATAAATAAATACAATTTCCTCACAATATGAATGTATTTTATGAATAAGATAAAATATAATATGCAACAGTCATGACGTTTATTTGAGTCATATTGTGGCACATGTAAGTCTCAATCCACATATTTTGCATTGGTGCCAATGGGCTGTGATGCAATCTTTTGTCTAATATGCTTCTCAAATGTAGTATGAATAAACAAGCATAATATTGTGGTCACTGGTTCAATTCAATTCAAAAAACACTTTTGACAGTGGACAGTGTGTCAATGCAGCTATACAGAAATCTGGCCATAGATTTTTATCCATTCATATAAAAATATGACAGTGGGTGTGGTACTCTAATGGTAAATGCTTCAGAACTAGTTAAAGATCCAACCAAGGGGGCAAATGCATAGCACTATGCAATGCTGTCTATGGCATGTGTGACAGGGCCCAAAACATGCCAGACAGCTGAGGTGGGGTTTAGGTGGCTGAATGGAAGGGGGATGGATGAAGATCTCGGTCCCTCCTTCACAACTGTTTTCTGGATAGCGTGAAGCTGCTGCATTCTGATTGGCTCTGACGTGTCCTTTTAGGGTCATGTCATGTAACAGGTGTCCTTGGGTAACGAAGCTCTTGACCACTGTCAGTTCCTTATTCGTCAGCAAGCTCTCCTTGCTAAACCCTATGAGGAAAAGAGACACGCTTTTTACTCTATTTAGAGGCTGAGACTTTACTAGACTGCATTCCACAAATATTCATATTGTATTTAAAAAAAACAATACAAAATTACTCCCCAAAAAAGATTAATACATACACATCTAAGTAATCACAGAAATGACATTCCATGTGTTTGAAGCAGTAGTCTTAGTACTAGTCTCTGTTTATGAGGTTTGCTAAATGATGATGATTTGTCATTAATGATGTCATTATCTAACACCAGATAAGCAACTATGGTCTCAATTTAATAGCCTATTTTTAAAAACCTTTCTTAATTCTAATAAACTCAAACATGTGATGTGCCTTCACCCAGTTCTATTTAAATAAACCAGAGTTATTTAATAGACCTGTGTTCCATTCGACTGTGCCATAGTCGGATTATGTGTGAACATTTCTGGGTAACACAAAGTCTCATCCTCCGATTTAGAGGCACTATACTTAGAACGTTTTCACACTAGATCCACAGATAAATAGTGAGTACAATCCTCGAGGATTCCCTTGAACTCGGAGTGATAATGGCAGCTCAGAATAGCTCTGGTCAGGCTCCGTGTGGCTAAGGATAGTCAGAATGATAATACAGGCGTGGGGTCATTTCTAACATGGCTGCTGTATTTATATACTAGACAGAAATTTGCTCTATCTGTGTAATGTAAGGTTAAAGATGTGCAAAAGCAAATGTTGCTATTATATGTGCATATACTGTATGTTTATTCACATGTTCTTTTAAAATCTTTCACAGTGTGAAAAAAAGGAAGGTCTTGGAGGAGTTTGTTTACCAGATTGTGAGCTATAAATATCTTAAATAATCTGTGGTTCTGAAGTGGACTAAGTGGTCTACAGCATGAGAGCATTTGGGGGAACTAAGGTCCTTAAAAGGGTATGTACTGTATGGGGTGTTGGATTGTTTTAAACAGCTGGTCTTCCTGTCCTAACAGAGCCTAATCTGAAACATGGCAGTTGTTGGTGACAAATGGATTTTTAACCTTTGTTGACCAACCTGTTTGTCTTTACAGTGCCTTGCATTCAGCACCTTGCAGCTTTCCTCATTTTGTTGGGTTAAACCTTGGAACTGCAATGGACTTTATTGAGGCTTATGAATTTACATAAAATACCCAATAATCTTGAATTGGGATTTACAAATAAATAGCCTAAAACATTTGTGATTGAGCAAGTGTTTACCTAGATTGGTGTGAAATCCCATAGCAAAGAAACTCCAAGATGAAATCTCATGAGATCTTAATCTCTTTATTGTCTCCTAGACAGAAATGTCTTTGAGACTTGGATGAGAGTTAGGCATTTTCTGCATCTTCTCAACGGTGTCTCAAATGTGGCTCATTACCTTTAAATCTCAGAGATAGTTTACATTTGTCTTGTGTGCAACTCACATATGCAGAAATGAGTTGTCTTTGAGACTTGAATGAGATTTTAGCCGTTTTCTCAATCTTCTCAAATGTGTCTCAAATATGTCTCATTACCTCTAAATCTCAGAGATAGTTCATATTTGTCTTGTGTGCGACATATTTCACATATTTTTTGTTTCTCCAAAGCAGTGTTTCCCACACATAAAGTATACAGTAATTGGAAACTGTGCATTTGTGTTTTCTGATATGTTCTGATATGATCCTTTTTAAAAAAAATTTGCTTAGTCATGTGCGTATAGTTAGTTAAAATGAAATAAAATTTAGTTCTTTATATTGAGGAATATATTCTGCTAAAAAAATTTCACTCTATATTGCACAATCCTGACTCATGTACAGTATATTTATTAAAACATAAGGCTAAAAATGCTTTGGGGTTTAAGGGATAGGGTTCTCTGACAAACAGTGCCATCTGTACTAAAGAGTGTTTAGTACTTTTTTATATCTTACTCTTCACATACGGGTAGATGGAGGGGAGGGTTAGTAGGTTGGATCTCTGAAATGAAGATATGTAGATTGGTAACAATTAAAGTAAATTACAAAATTGCTTTGTAACAGTTAAATGTATTATTTTGAAATCTAGCTTGTTTATTTAAAAAAAAAAAAAAAAATCCAACCACCAGTTATTTTATTATACAGTACACCCAGGTGTCCCTAGTTAATCAACATGGCTAACCTTTTACAAATGTGTACACCTTAATGAATTTATTGAAATTAAACTGCCAAATGGCAAACTTACTTTACATTGGCACTACCAATAAAGAACTAAAATACAATATACAGAATATTTTTTTTATTGAGAAGTGAAGCAATGAGATAATGTTTGTGTTCAGTGATTTCTGTATACACTTATCATTTAAGACCGAACCTATTTTTGATTATACATTTATGACTAAATGTTCAACATTTTTTCATGGCCACCCCAATTAAGCCTACAGAACATGTAGATTCTAATACAGACATAATTTTCCACAATTTCTCCCACACATGCTCCAAGCCTGCAAATGTTTAAGTGATCAGTGTGTTAGAGAAATGTGCAGCGCATCTTCAGGCTTTTAGTACCACCTACTTTGCCTGTCGCAGATAAAAATGAAGAAGAAGACCAAGAAGACAAACAAACGGTGAAGGTGGGTTTTACTATTTCGTGCTGAATTAAAAATTAATCATTGTTGACAAGGAGTCAAAATGTAAGTTAAAACCACAGAGTCTTTGGTAAAACAAAACTGTGGTATACTTTGCTGAAATTTACACAGCTTATGTTTGTTTTTAAATTGCAAAAGGAATTCAAATGCTACCTGTGGGTGGTTTAGCATGTGGATTAGCATATCTGGGTAACTAACACTTGTGAGGTTGAAAGTTGTTGTTTTTTTTTTAAGGTAAAAATCAGTCAGCTGACTACAGTATTTTTATTAGGCTTTTTAAAAAAAAAATATATATATATATATATATATATATATATATATATAGTAAGTTAATGTG
>JAQMYL010000020.1:9499812-9514768 GCA_030014365.1 Clarias pachynema
CTTCAGCATTCCTTTACAATGTAGAAAGAAATAAAAATCAGGAACGATCATGGAGTTAGAAAGTGACCCCAAACTTTCTAACGGTAGTGTACCTAAGACCAATCAGCTTTAAAAACAAGTTCTGATAAAGTATCAATCATGGTTGTGTTAGTAAGTAGTACCATTTTTATATAGGCTCTTCTTTTGGCTCGCATTTATGATCCATTCCCTTAACCTGAGTAGTTTCAGAGGACTGTTTTGTTTATTAAGCCACACAGTGAGATATGAATCATTCAAGCATAAAAAATGCATCTAATTTAAGGCATGAATGAGTAAAAAACAAATGCAGATGATGACAGAAGACATCCCAGTGATTAATATAGTGAGTAGACTGAGTCTGTGGTTGGAACGGATGAGATGGGAAATGAGGTTGCTGCTGAGGTTGCTACATAAACAAACAAGTAAATAAATTTTAATTGTATCATTAGGCTCTTTGCAGCCTATCACAGTAAAACGTTTGTTTCCGTTTCTTTTATTTAATTTACATAATTTAATTTAACATGAAGAAATGAGAGGAGGCTCTCATTTCTTTGTTCACCCATTGTCACCCAAATGACTAAAGACTTAATGCCACATATGATGTTCCCATAGAATAGCAGCGATTGTCACACCACAATTTGTGGCCACAAGATACCTGGCCTCAAAATATTATTTTATGCCTCAATATATTAAACCAAGACTGCTTGACAATTACACCTGTATATATTTTTAAACACCAAATTACAGAATTGGCTTTTGTTTTGCCATTACAGTATAATAAACGCCCACTCTTTTGGAAAGACGTTCTACTAGATTTTGGACCATGGCTATTGGGAGTTGTGCTTAATCAGCCACAAAAGCATTAATGAGGTCAGGCACTGATATTGGTTGATTAGACCTGGCACATATTAAATATTCCAGTACAGTACATCCAAAAAGGTTCAGAATACTGGTTTCAGCCAACCTTTGCAAAACATATAATGCTGGAACAGGTTTGCACCCTTTATTTCAAATGAAGGGAAACTATCATGCTACATCACACAAAGAAATCCTATATCATTGTGGCAACAGTTTGGCAAACGTCCACAAATGTGATGGTCAGATGTCCACAATGTTTTTAATTACATTTTGTATATTGTGGTTAATTAGTTTCAACAATCAGTCAATAAATCATTTCGACTTCAGTGTCTGTCTGGGAAACTTGTAGTTGTCAAACTCAACTCAACACATTGTAGCAGATTGTTGTGTAGTTGCATAGTACCTGGCATACTACTATCAAGTATAGTTTACTGTGCTACTACAGTGCAACTCAAATCATTTATACCCGCTCCCTGTTTTAAGGCATCACAAGTGACACAGTCTTAACAAGGTCTATTATGTGTCATTATGTCAGCTGAAACAGCTGTCATCAGGAGCATAAACTTAATGGCACAACGTTGACAGGCATGCTAATCAGGAACATCAATATAAATATTCCTCATTGAATAGTGCAGTTAGGTACTTCACACAACAGGGTCAGACACACTGGATCTAAAACAAGACCTCTCACTTAAGCTTTATAGCCATGGGCATTATGCTGCCTGTTTAAAGTTAAATCTTGGCAGAAAGTGGCATTTAAACAACAGTATGTGGAAAAAAGATTTTAAATTGCATTAAGTATAAAAAATATATATTGGTTATTCCTTGTTACATTTAGGCCTCAAATTTTACTTATTTGGGAAGTACACACCTTAGTGAAACAACAGACATTCTGGACTTAAATTTTGCAGGGAATCAAATGACCTGTACAATATGCATTTATAACTCTTGGCAGAGGAAGATTGACTGCTTCAGCTCATACCATGAGTGCCCCAGATAACAGCTATAAATACACAGGGCTTTCAAAATTTCCATGTGAATTGTTAATTACGGATTTTATACCACACCCCCTTTTACCCAAGAATGCTAGTTTGCATCAAATTTCTCTTCATTAAAAAGCAGGGGACACCAACTTTTTAGATCAACAAACACTTGAACAAAAATTCATAGACTTTTACCCATTTGCACACTAAAATTTGAATTTCAGTTGCAAATTTTCTGGTAAACATTAGCTCTCACATGCAAAGAACTATTAAGATGACAAAGCCAGAGATTTTTTTTTTTTTTGGGCTGTAAAAGTTAATTTAATACAACTCTATTACTAATACTGAATTTAATTTATCATTGAAATCCTAATCACTACTGTGGTGTTTCAGATCAGAAAACATGAACATCTGAAAGCTTTGACTAGGTTTTGTAGGAAAGTGTTCAATTGGACAAACTTGGCTAAGCCATTGAGTCAAGTCTACCCAACCCAAATTTAAAACCTCAGAATCCACTTGAGTTGTTAATTGGTTTTACATGTTGCAGACTTTAAAAATGGTAGGCAACAGAAGAATTCAGACAAAGTAAAATTATAATTTTATTTACATTTAACAAAGAAACAGTTGGGTAGAGGAACAGGACTGGGTTTAAAGGGAATTCATAAGCAGTTTGTACATAAAAAGCAGTAATGGCGTTTGTGCAAGCTATAAATAAACCCTTTCCCCAACTGCACAATTTAAAAAAAAAAATGTGCTAAGCTGCATTTGTTATAACAAAAAATCATACACCAATATACAAAAGTTGTTGCAGCATCTCAGTCCTACTGAGTGAATGTTGCAAGTAATACATGGAGGTCATCAAAAGAGCAATGACCTCTTCAAGTGTTAATGTTCATATAACGTCTGTTCACTCAAAACATAGCTTAGAAGTCAGCATCAAGTCGGAAGGTGTTGTCTGTGGGTCCAGACATGACTCCCATGCGCTGGTATTCTCCTACTCTTTTCTCAAAAAAGTTGGTCTTGCCTTCCAAGGAAATGTTCTCCATGAAATCAAATGGATTCTCTACTTTATATATCTAAAGGGAGGGGAAAAGTACAAATAAATACAAGTAATGTCAACCAGCCTCAGATATTCAGGTAAAATCTGTGCTTTTTCCTTAATGAGTCGGCAACAAAAAGGCTATTGATCTGCACCTTTTAACTTGCATCTTGTATGTTTAAATTCAACTGTGGTGTATTTGCCTTTCAGTCACAGGTGAACTTTAATAATTCACATGCACTCATTTTTACAAAGTTATCCATAAATTATAAAATAAAGCCAAAAAATGAGGCTGAACTGGAGATGAGCAGAAATTATGGGCTGGGTATGTGTGCACATGTAAAAGTACATTTTAAAATTCAGTAAATCTCCAGCATACTTAAATCTCAATAGCACAGTTTTACAATAGCACAGATCCTTACCTTGCTGAAGCCCAGCTCCAACATAAGCCTGTCAGCCACAAATTCAATGTACTGCTTCATTAAGTCACAGTTCATGCCAATCAGTTTAACCGGCAGAGCCTGGGTCAGGAACTCCTGTGTGCCACAAAAAGTGAAGAGTAGGTCAATGCCTTTAAAAGTATAATCAATGATACACATGCATCTGATGAAACTCAAGGTATGTTAATACCTGCTCAATCTGAACTGCATTCACAATGATTTTCTTGACAGTTGCTTCTGAAGGCTTGTTCACTAAGTGCTTGAACATTAAACAGGCAAAGTCACAGTGAAGCCCCTGAAATCCAAAAGAATAAAAATTTATTCACTGTACAACATTTACATTTGTTGCCATTTGCATTACAACACTCCATCTACCTCATCTCTGCTGATTAGTTCATTGGAGAAGGTAAGGCCTGGCATCAGACCCCTCTTCTTAAGCCAGAAAATTGCAGCAAAAGAGCCAGAGAAGAAAATTCCCTCCACAGAAGCAAAGGCCACCACTCGCTCACCTGCAGAGAACAGTTTATTAAACATTCTAAAATGCTTAAAGCATGTGATGAACTGGATTATACTTTGGCAAATTAAAAATGTTTCTACACTATTAGGAGGAAAAAAATAAATCAATAATTTGCATTCCAATGCTTGGGGGGGGGACCCTGCAAGACTTATTCCTAAACCACTGTAACTGATTAGACAGCACTGAAGTGAATGATGGAGTCTAGAGTCACACAAGGTGAGCCACAGCATGGTAAGTGCATCATCTGCACAAATGTTTCCATAAGGCTGACAGTAAGAGCATGTGGTGGACTTGGACTTTTTGCACCAGCGTCTATGTATGCACAGGTAAACTGTCAATTCAATTTGATCATTGAGATTTGGGATTCAATTACATTAGTACCAATTTCTCTCAAGAATCCAAGTTTCATATAGGTTTAAAAAAGTAAAATGCTGTGTAAATGGTCTTATTGCTTAAGTGACCTCACGCAAATTAATAATCTTTCCCCCTGCTTCAAATTTCACTCCAGTGGATGGCAGTGTTGCACCAATTGTGCATCAAACTACCAGCAGCAGGAAGGTTGTATTTTCTGCCAAGACTGGCTATATTTTACAAGAAACAGCAAGATTAAAAAGGTGTGAGCCAATTCTAAACTGAAAACTTGGCCATCCATTCAATTAACTGAATGGACCAAAGATACATTAATTGCAAAATTGGTAAATTGGTAATTTGCACATCTCTTGCAGAACCTTCAGTCTTAAAATGCTGCATTTTATACTATGCAACACTTTCCTAGATGTCCAATTATACTTGCCCTTCATTAAACCTGACAGAATACAAATGCAGGCTAATAACCGCAAGGGTAACTTTCAAAATAAATTCCAAATACATTCGTCACTGGAAAAAGGAGGGAAGAGAAAAAAGTGTGATGTTTAAGTGACATACCGTATTGTGCATCTTTGTTGCCAATCCAGTTCAGGGCCCAGTCAGCCTTCTTCTTCACACAAGGAAGAGTCTCAATGGCATTGAAGAGGTAGTCCCTGCAGAAGAAATATTTTAGATAAAGTCTACAACTGAACACTTCTTCCAAATTCTAAATAGTGAGGGCTCAGAAAAGCGACTGTTTCATGCTGGTGCCCTCCAGTCAGTTGACCACATGCCTACTGATCTGAAGTCAGACACCAGCACTCAGCTCCCATCATCAGCTGAGGTCCGTACCCCTGCGCATCTCATCACTGCCCCCTAGCATACACATCTGCGCAATTTACCTCTCTTTGGAATCCTTGATGTAGGTGTCAATAAGCAGGCTGTACATCTCAGAGTGAATGTTTTCCATAGCGATCTGGAAGCCATAAAAACAGCGCGCCTCTGTCACTTGGACCTCCTGAGTGAAGCGCTCCACCTAGTGATGAGATCACCACATGCAATAAGAACCACTGTTTAAAACATGGAAGATGAATTGAAAATACCAGACAGAATAGATCCTAAACTCACTAGATTTTCGTTGACAATGCCATCACTTGCAGCAAAGAACGCCAACACGTGAGAAATGAAATATCGTTCGTCATCTTTTAAGGACTCCCAATGCTGGAGGTCTTTGGAGAGGTCAACCTGCAGGGGGGAGAAAAAGAAAGTGAGTAAGGCCACCTCAGCATTAAGGAAGTCAGAACCTATAGACCCAAACCCACTCCAAACATGACATACCTCTTCAGCTGTCCAAAAAGAGGCCTCTGCCTTCTTGTACATCTGCCAGATGTCATGGTACTGAATGGGGAAGATGACAAAGCGACGTGGATTTTCCTTCAGAAGAGGCTCCTCCTCTACACCTTTGTTGACCTTTGGCTTCTGCAGGAATTGAGAGAAAACAAGCTTTAGAAATGCAGTGCTTAATTAATAAATAAATAAATAAAACTTTTATAGTTCATTTAAAGCCAAGGCATTCATTGTTATCCACAAACATTGTGGCTGCAGGTCAACAAGTCGGCCAGGAAGGCAGCGACACCCAGTTACACTTGTTTACGCAGGCCCTCCAACCAAGTTTGCATCTTATTCTGATTATTAAATCCTGAAACTGAATTGACTCAAAATTGAAGAGCAGCAACTCAAGGCCTTTAAAAAAAAAAAAATGATTGGATGAGTCCATAGTAACACAAGCTGCGTCAAATTATATCCAACAGCCAATTCTCACAAAATGTACCAACTCATTTCAGGTTTATAAAAGATTTTATAAGAAGCTCCAAGTAAGCGATAAATAAACTACAAGTAGAATAACCCTACAAGAAATAAATAGTGCAAGGGTTTAACCTGTCAGTCTATACACATTAACTATCTTGAACTGTAATGTTAAACATGGATGCCCCCAAGATAAAGAACTAGCACTTCAGATTTTTAAATTGCATATTTAATATATTTACATTTCTATATTAAACTTTGTTCCTCTCTAATCAATGATGTAAAGGACAGTATCTAGGACTTCTTTTTAAACCAAATACATGTACGCTTGTTATAGCACGATATGATTCATATTGAATTTTTTTTCCAACATCTCTCTAGTTATTGTACAGAGTTGCATTAGGAGAATTAAAGAAACCACTTTGTGTGCAAGGAAAAGGTCCAAAATGCAAAGTTAGCTATGCCAACACAATAGGCTAGCCAGTTAGCGGGTTAGCACTCCTGCCGCCAAAATGTCAGCTGTTGACTTCGTCCCCCTCCCTCTGATGGTGATTTACTAACCGAGTTAACCGGTTTCTCCTGATGAGCACATTGAGGTGTCCACTGTTTAAACACTAAAATGTAATTGAATTAAAAAAAAAAAAAAAAACTTGTAGAAAGAATTAAAAACAGTAGTCTGCCCGGCTAACCCAGCCAAGGACCGCGTTAACTCTTAGGTGAGAGGAATTTCTAGCGTTGCTCACCTCAGAGTCCTCAAAGATTTTCCGCGCCGTTTTGGAGGCCAGAATTCGTGTCGAGTTCAAACTTGGTGGCTGCAGAAACATAAAACATACCATTTAATTACTACTAGGTGCTAAAACACAATTCTACGAGCTTCACGGTTCAACTAAATACTTTTCCTCCATTTTTAATTTAACAATGACCTAGTTCAAGAAAGTTTAACATATACTTCAACACAGTTAATCTATTTAGATATTTAATACTACTTACCGTGTTTTCTTTATCTCCCAGAGACATGCTGCCCAGCTTAACGGAAACGCCATTCTCATTCTTGGACTTGAGGGGAGAGCGAGTAGACATCATGGTTACGTTTAAAGCAAATAAAATCAAGTACAACGCGAGGTAAAAACAAGAAGATGGACAAGGGAAATAAAAGTAACTTAAAAAAAAGAAGACACGAAGCCTGTACACTGGAGCGAAAAAAGTGGCTGAATCCGCTCCAGCTGCTCCTTTTTATTTCGTTCTTGGCGCTCGATCCGCTCCAGCCAATCAGAGTAAATCTCGTGCTAGCCCTTTAACTGCCATTGAAGCCGTCAGCCAATCAGAAGCCTTAACGTCATCAGAGAATTGCGGGAAATTTGAAGGTTTGTTCTGTACAAATATGCGGGGTTTTATTTAGGATTCTGAAAAAGGCGCCAAAATGTCAGCGATTAAACTATATACATACAAATCAATCCTTTTTTATTTTTCTTCCAATGGTGAAATAACGTATATTTGTGTTTATCAGTGAGGACGACAGTAATGAAGACACTGCATTTGCTTGAACAGTAACATGAACAAAGAAAAGCCCTGAAACTTGTGAGTTACAAAATAAACGATATAAATCTACAGATCTTAAAACAGTATTATACGCGATCATAAAGAATAAGAAGAATAATCCTCTAAACAAGATTAAGAACAGTTTCCTGGTGTGTAACAGTACATTCAAACACACAGCTTTCCCGCCAGATTCAAGAGTGTCTATTAAATTTAGCTTTTTAAAACCCCATATGATATTTTTAGATATATTCCTACGATTTTGTTCATACCTTGTCACGTTGTTTAATAGGCCAAATCTGTATCTGCAAGTAACTTTGTTTCATTCATAAACTTTTGGCGCGACAATACAAGCGACAACATTGTCAACCCAGATGTCTATTTATAGAGATGCTTTCTACTGAACTATATGGTGTTGTTAACAATAGAATAACGAATTCGTTATTGTTTTTTACAGTATTAGAAGCTGAATATTAAGATTTATACTGTATATCACACTCGCGCTAAAATACATAGCTAGCTAAGGGAGTGGTGCATGTTTACAGAGAGGTGAATGCAGTACAGCTGAGTACTTTTTAAATCATCCAGAGCAAAACTGGTTAAAACAACCCCATACAGCATTAAAGATCAAGTACAATATGATGTTTTGCATTATTTAGGTTATAACCTTAGGGCTATTTTCCTGCACCGACCGACATAAAGAATGAGCCAACGAGTTGCAGGAATGAAAAAAGAGGAGACCGCGCGCGCAGCACTTTGTGTTTGATCCAGGCTCACCGCCACAACGTGGTGGGAGGAACGAAACACAGATAAAGTCTTGGGCCAAATCCAAAATGGCTCCCTCTTGAATACTTTTTATTTTATTTATTTTATTTTGCACAAAACCGAAACATTGAATCCAATATATATTAAAAATAAACATTTATCATTTCGGTTTTTTCCATATTTGTGATACTTAAATGATTCAGATCATCAAACATTTTTATATTACACAAAGACAACCTGAGTGAATACAAAAATTCAGTTTTAAAATTATGATTTCATTTACTCTCACTCACTCATCTTCTATACGGCTTTATCCTGTATTCAGGGTCGCGGGGGCCTGGAACCTATCCCAGGAGGCTTAGGGTACGAGGCGGGATACACCCTGGACAGGGTGCCAATCCATCGCAGGGCACACACACATACACTCATTCACACACCACGGGAAATTTGGGAACGCCAATTAGCCTAACCTGCATATCTTTGGACTGTGGGAGGAAACCGAAGTACCCGGAGGAAACCCACCAAGCACAGGGAGAACATGCAAACTCCATTCACACAGAGATGGGAATCGAGCCCGGACCCTGGAGGTGCAAGGCGACAGTGCTAACCACTACACCACGCCCCGCTTGATTTCATTTATTCAAAGAAAAAAAAAGCTGTCCAAATCTACCTGGCCCTAAGCAAAAAAAAGTAAAACCCAATAACTGCTTGTGCCACCTTTGGCAGAAACAACTGCAAGTTTGTGATAACTAACAATTAATCTTTTACATTACCGTGGAGGAATTTTAGACTACTCTTCTTTGAAGAATTATTTTAATTCAGTCACACAGGATTGTTTTCAAGCATAACCGGCCTGTCTAAGGTCATGCCACAAGATTTAAATCCAGAGTTAGACTAAGCCAATCTTCTTCTGAAATGCTGTGATAGTTTTCCACCAGATGTAACTGGTCACACACCTTCCAAACAGTCCACAGAATATTTTCCCAAAAGTTTTGGGGATAATCATGATATTTTCTGGCAAATGTGAGATGAGCCTTTGTTTTCTTTTTGGTTAGCAGTGGCTTTTGCCCCATGGATGCCATTTTTGCCCAGTCTCTTTCTTATGGTTAAATCATGAACACTGACCTTAACTAAGGCAAGTGAGTACTGCAGTTCTTTAGATGTTGTTCTGGAATCTTCTATGAGCTCCTGGATGAGTCGGTAATGTGCTCTTGGAGTGATTTTGATTGGATGGCCACTTCTGGGAAGGTTCAGCACTGTTCCAATTCCTCCTTTTTGTAATCAAAGACCAAAACGAGTGTTTTTAAAAGAAAAATAAAACTTAGAAATGAACTTTGAAAAAAAAAAAAAAAACTATCTGAATATCTGACCAAAACTCTTTTTCTACAATCAAGATCCAAAACAAATGTTTACAGAAGGAGCAGCTGGTGTCAATACCCCTCCCTCTTGAACAAACACACACACACACACACACATACACACAAACATACACACTACATATGGATGTGATGATCAGGTGTCCAAATTATTTTGGACATATAAAAAATAATACATTAGGCATGTGTTTTAACTCAGTTGTATAGTGTGTGTGTGTGTGTGTGCGTGTGTGCTTTTATATAGAGTCATGTGGGACTCAGGCATGATTATTTGATGAATTACACTCTTATTTTCTTAAGAGAAAATTTTTCTTATTTTCTTAAGAGAAAAAGAGTTTTTTTCTTTGGGACTGTAGACTCCTTTCAGACTGATACTAAATTAGGCTTGCTTGTGAGCTGTGGGTTGAGAAATTTTAAGACTGCTTGTTCATAAGACAGAATATGAGTTAAGAACATTTGAGCTGATTGATTGTTTTTGAATCACTGTTGTACTTTTCTCACACAGACCTGAAATCTACAATGAAAGATTATTGGATACCCGCACAATAAAATTGCAGGCGCTCACTGGCGAGCACTCACTCATCATCTACACTGCTTTATCCTGTTTCCAGGGTGGTGGAGGGCCTATAGCCTATCCCAGAGACTTAGGGTGTGCAGCAGGGTACACCCTGGATGAGGTGCCAAGCAATTGCAGGGGGGCCACACACACATTATGAGCAATTTGAAAGCGCTAGTAAGCCTAATCTACATGTCTTTGGACTGTGGGGGGGAATCTGAGTGCCCGGAGGAAACCCATCAAGCATGGGAAGGACATGCAAACTCCATGCTCAGAGACCCGAGTTCGAGCCAGGACCCTGGAGGTGCAAGGCGACAATGCTAACCACTAAGCCACTGTGCCGCTTCATCCAGGTTTAGGTTAGTAGTATTGTGTTCTTTATAATAATACCTAAACACATGTATTTCTATAAATATGTGCACAGGCTTGAAGTTAAATTATATTATGGGCCATAATCAAAGTTTTTTTGCGCGCGAGCATAGTGGGTAATAAGGTGGGGAAACAGCAGGGGGCGCACCTCACTAAAATTTCCCATATAATATAACCACGATTATTACCAATAAGGTGCCTCATAATTTTTATATATATATATATATATTTTTTTTTTTTTACACTCAACCACATGATGTCCTGCATCATCCTTAGCCCTCTGATTTCTCTGCTCTGATTTCTGCATTAATCTGTATTAAATAATGTATACATATATTTAAATTGCATTAATCAACCATGAAACTTGATGAATATAAAAATACTATAAACTATTTTTTGAGATGAAAAGAAAATGTTCAGTGAAGCACGTTATTGCTATCGTTATGTTTACCACACGATCCACTCAACAACACAGTTTTTACATGTTTTTCCACGGGAATTAAATGTATCTAAACATTTTGGTGGTTGTCGATTTATTTAATTATTTGCCTGTTTAGTTTGACTGTTGCTTCTGCATCTTCTATATTTTTTTTAGGGATTGATAAAAACATAAACATAACCTGTGCCCCTACCATGCCACCCTAATTTGTTCCCTTTATTATGTTTTTATCTTAATTCCTTAAGCATTTCTTTATCTGGGTTTAATGATAAATATGATGAATAAATAATAAACCACGTGCACAACTATTTACACTATGCACTATTCGATACAGCTAACACAAGCAATTTTATTTCTTATTTGAAAATATCGGTCAGTAAGGCAAATGGGCGGGCAAAGCATCAACCAATCAATCAGGCCATTAAGGTTCTCTGCTATGTGATTGGTCGCGCCCACTAAGCCGTCTTTGAACGGCGCTCTGTAATTGGACAGAGTTTGTTACTGGGTGGTAAAGGGAGCTCGCAATGTTGTGTAACTGCGTCCAGAGCGCACTTGCATAACTGAACTTGCATAACTGAAATTATTTTAGTGTTCTCTGAATTTCGGTGATTTTTCAACTATTCACTCACCGTGCATGTTTTAGTGTGGAACTTATACTAGTTTATTGTATAATTGATGAGAACATTGATATTTCGTGCAAATTGCACAGCGTTTGTTTTTAAGGTCTTTGTTCCTGGGATCCTGCTATGACCACAATTCTATTTCATTAAAGCAAACACTGAGAGTACTACTTAAACATGAAGGTTTATTTGAATCTTCAAATGGTCATTAAATAATATTCAAAGTACGATAATAGGTAGTATCACAGGTAAGAATACTGTCCATTTTACAGAAACTTAACATTCATTTATTTATATATTGCCAATAAATGCACGTTTGAATACACATTACATTCATATAGATAGTTACATTTATGTACAAATATACAATGGCATAGAATAATGTAAAATGAATCAACAAAGACTTTGGCAAATGAAGTGCATACATTTTGGGAGACATAATTTATATATATATATATATATATATATATATAAAAAAGACAAAAGGTCCTTATAAACAACAAATGATAGGAAAAGAAATTCAGTGCAACTGTCTGTTTTGTACATGGATATGTAGCAGCCTTGGTTTTCATGTTTCCCCTGTACAATGGTCAGTGGGAGGGAGATTGTCCTGAGGTGAAGGAATGGCCCTTATTTAGGCCTAGTTTGAGGCAGGTATGAGGACGCTGAGGGAGACAGAAGACTGTGATGCAGGGCGCGGAGTAGAGGCCGTTTTGTTCAGCTCACGTACATCGGTGGTCCACGTTGAAGAACGCTTTGTGGTCATGTGACGGCGAGTGTGCTTGGTCAAGTGGTCACTTCTCATGAAACGGCGGTCACACACAGGACACGCAAATTTCTTCTCACCTGTGTGAGTGCGGCGGTGTCTGGATAGTTCATCGGAACGTGCAAATTTTTTGTCACAGCCATCCCAGTGACAACTGAACGGTTTTTCACCTGAGAAACAAAAACAATCATGATCAGAACAAAAGCTTTCCTGAAAACATTAATTGTTATACTTATAGGATACACCTGTAAATTCTACTACATTTTCAAAATCTTATTTATTTTAGTGTGTGGGAGAAAAAATATTTCCCACATTTCCCAATAAACTTTAAGTATGATTATAAAATAGGAAAACAATTGTAATAAAAAAACAGGAATAAATATTTATTTACAGTGTTAAATGAACATTTTATGCCATTTCTAGGCAACACTGTATAATGGGTCATAGCTTAGCGGAAAAGGAAATTGTATTGACTTCATAATGACCTGTGTGGGTTCTCAGATGAGCTTTGAGGTGAGAACTCTTGAAGTATGTCTTCTTACATCCTGGGAAACTGCAGACATAATTGCGCCTGCGAGAGAAGTCCGTGTGCGTAGTGGCCCCGCTCTGGTTTGAGGGTATGTAGACTGGTGCAGGGGCCAGGGGGAGGAGTTTAGTGTTGCCAACAGTCACAACATTCGGTTGACATGGCGGAGCTGGAGACACTGAGGACTGAGGGACGACAAGCATCACTGTACCCTGAGCCACTGACGGACCCATTAGAAGAGGCTGCGAGAAAGAGGTGGACTGGGAAATGATGGGCTTTGGACCAGTGCTCTGCATTTGGACATGGGTCTGAACAAAGGCAGAGATGATTCCAGTCTGTCCATTTACAGGAAATACCTGACATAGAACTGGACTGGTCATGGGAGACTGAGGCAAGGATGAAGAGGCTTGTGATGCAGAAGTGGAAGGGCTTGCGGTGGTGGCTGAGGGGGCACTCTCCACTTCTGCAGTAGAGTTTGTAGCATTAAGATACGTCTGTGTTTCAGTCAGGAAGTTGATCTGGGCTGCTGAATCAGAGATGATCTCAGTCTTTTGGGCAAGGCTCTCTGATGAACCAAGACACTCTTGAACTGTGCTAATGTGATGATCCAGAGAAGTGTCTGCAGTGTGTCGTATCACACTGGTGGCCCTGCATTGTGTGCCAGGCTCAGAGGGCTGAGGTGGAATGGCGTTTGGTAGGAATGTGGTGATTCCAGCCTGAAGGCTGATGGGGGGTTCTGCACTGCTGGCCAACACAGGGCACATTCTGGGCAATGAGACACTAGGTTTTTGGCCTGAGCAGGCCAGAGGAGGCATGGTGCTGATAATAGAAGATGTGGTTGAGGTCTCAGCAGAGCTGGGGCTGTGTGGTGGGGTCATGCACTATTGAGGTAGAAGAGAAGATTAGCATGTGAACTCGGTAATTCAGATATGAATATAGAGCATAAAACAAAAAACAAATCTACATATTTTACTCACTAGTGAAGAGAGGGACACTAGGTCTTTTGGGGAGTCCAGGGTTTCAGGGTGTAGACTAAGTGAGTCACAGGAGTCTGAAGTTGGAGTAAGTGGGCGGGCTTTGAGTGACCTCTGACCCCAGGAGCTCATGCACACCAGAGCCTCAGCTGCCTCAAGGTCATGATACTCCAGAATGGAGCAGGACTTTCCGTCACTATACCTGTTCCTCTCCATCATCACCTCACAGATTCCCACGTAGTTGCTCTGTGAATCATAATTTGAGCAAAGCCTGCTTATTATCGGAACAAATCGGTGTTGCAAGTGCATCGAGTAGGCTGCATAATAAAACCTTAAAGATAATTGTAGTGTTTCATTTGTTCAAAAAACAATGAATAAGAGTTCCAGTGACAACTGTACCACTGCAGTCTTAACAACGACATCATCAGTCTCAATTTCTGTATCCCATTCAACTTGAACCCATTTCAGTTATTGCTTTGGTTAATCATACTGTATCGTATACCACGTAGATGCTGCCATTCATAGATAGATAGATAGATAAACAGATAGATAGACAGACAGAGGGGCCCCAGCCCATCCAACTCTAGGTCTGCTGGGAACCTCCCACCGCCCAAAAATAGCCTTAAGAGTGACGTGCGTCTAACCAAAACTCTGGTTAGCGAGGGTGGACACCCACATGAGGAAGTAAAAATTCAGACTAGTCCTCAGTTTTGTTTTCTAACAAAGCCTCCACCAAAGAACGGAGCTCTAATGCCATGTTAAAAAGCACACAGATCAGCTGGGCGTGATGTTGTGAAACTACAACAGCCACCCCCCCCCCAAAGGCTACAGTTTGTGGACACAATTTGGTTATACAATAATAATGTGTTTTTATTAAACAACCACTTTCTGAAATGGTTTTAAACAAGGATGTGATATGGGCTGTGAGAATGTGCTGTTATGTCAAAGAGCACTGCGTCTCATCACTAAAGGGCATGATGCACAACACTGATTGCGGCAAACGCTTTCGTTTTAATGATAATG